>WYDI02011347.1:0-39352 GCA_009867235.2 Psittacus erithacus
TAACATAAATAATTCTATTTTTCTAACTAACTAACAATGCAAAATCCAACTCTTCTGATGTAGGCTGTTTAAGTTCCTTTCCTCGTAAGTTTTTCAGTCAGTGCAGAAGAGTTTGTTGTGATGCTGCAGAGAAGGGATTGGGAGGGGGTGAGAGAGAAAATATCATAAAATTAATGAAAATAACAAATTATTATAGCAGTAATAAGCTAAAGTAATTCAGGGGGTTGAATGTTAAAATTTTACTTACAAGCCATTTCAAATATGAAGGGCATCTAAACTAACTGCTTGTTCTTTATTCGTCCCTCTTGTTTTCTGCAGTAGGAGGTAATTTTCACTTAGGTAGTTTCTGCTTGGATAATTCAAGATTAATTTTTGAGTGAATTTTTAAATGCAGCTTATAAATCCAGGAGGAAAAGGCTCACAGTGGAAGGGGCAACATAACCTTATCTATTACGCACACATTCTTCCTATATAAATCATTACTGTAAAAAGGGGATAATTATATTCTGTAACAGAGACACATAACTTTAAATATTGCCTCTTAGTTTTAACAGCAAAATTCAGGTGAAACCTGCTTTCTGCGCTTAAGGTATTCAGGATCATGCCCGGGCATTTACTCAAACTAGCCACATGATGGCAATATTGCTAATCTTTAACTTTATTAATTTAACCAACTTGCTGGCTCTGGTTTTGATTCAGAATAAGGTCTTTAATTTCTACTAGAATACTGAAGTTCTCTTTTTTTTAGAGGAAATCTTTCATGATTTGACTTTATATATATGAAACCCTGCTGTATATACAGCCCATGTTTACATCCCTAACTTCAGGATTAAAAAGTGAATCATGATACCTTGATCTGTGACAATACATTGTCATAAATGTACTGTACCGTGTGTGTGTGTGTGTGATGCTGAGGCTCTGGAAACATGCATTTGCTGTATAATGGGAAAATAACAAAAAAGAAGAAAGGAAGTATGAAACAAAGATGTTTTCGTTAACTGAGAACAAAGAATTTTTTACAGTCCATCGTTTCTGATAAGCCCTGTGGAGCAATTGCTATATGAAATTGGGTGACAAAGGTATTTTTGTTCTCTGTGTGAAAGAACATGCAAAGCTTGGTACGTACCCCTACAATCCCATACAGCCCACCGCAGGGTCAGGGCCTGCTTCAGACTGCCCAAGAAGTGATTGCCAAAATCAAGTGCCTTTTGAGTCCCCAGCATGGAAGAGAGCAATGTAGAAAAGCTTATGGCAGATGCTTCATAGGAGGGTTGGGGAAAAAAGCAGAAGACACCTATGTCCTGGGAAACAGAGGTTCTTTCATGAATGGAGGCATGCCTGAGAGAGCATACCAACACAAAGGGCTGGTTCCTGAAGCAAGGGAGATAGGGAAAGACGCATTGAACCAGTAGTGGTAACAGTGGGCAGCAGCAGGGATACGTGGAGGTAAGTTTGGTTCTGCCCAGGAAACCACGACACTGAAACCAAACCGCTTTATGAGGCACTCTGAGAGTCTCAGCTTGACCCAGGCGGTTTTTAACAGGCAGGAGGAGAAAATGCTACATTCCCCTTCTTTTCCTTTTTTTTCTTTTTTTTTTTTTTCCTTCTCTTTTTTCCTTTTTATGAGCTGCAGTGGAACCTGTAAAAGGATTGTCCCTGGTGAGAACCAAGCAATTTCTGAAATGGTACAGCTATAAAACAGGAGAACAGGATCTGGCACCAGTGAAGGAGCTCAGCCGAGTTTAAGCAAGATCTTCATTAATGTCCTTAGATTCTCGATGTGATAAATATGGGTGAGTTTTGGTGGAGACCAGAGGAAAAATGTGTTCTTTAGCCAAAGTAACTATCATCTTGACAAACATTTTGCTGGATTATTTGAATGAATATTTAATGTAAAACATGCAACCTGCTCTAATAAGAGCACATTCATAATTTCTAGCATGCTAGTCCTGTCCAAAACTCACTTGGCTTTGCTCTGGGTAAGGGATACTTTAAGAAGGAAATGTTGGACTGTAGCTACACTTGGCTGAAGCACACAGTACAACATGAACAGCTGTGGAAGCCAGATTTACTGCAGTAAGTGAGGCTGCTAAAATTCTGACAGTACTTTGATTTTTTTTTAAATGAAAAAGTCCAATATAGAGTTTATGACTTTTCATACAGTTATTTATTTTAGGAATGAGAGATCTGCCAAACACAGCAGGTAGTTAATACCCAATTCAGGCTGCATTTGAATAGGAAAGGAGCTATTGGCTGCATCTTTTGGGATTCTGTGATTAACCTAGAGGGAGCTATAGTGGCTTTTCCACATGCATTCAGGTGAAATAGGAGTTGGAGTTGACCCCCATTGAATAACTTGAAGTTTAAATCAGGCATGGCCGGTAGCTCAGCTCATCCTCTGCTGAAATATTTCTTTCGTTTGGACATGGAAGATGGGCCTGCTGTAGATGGCATCAATCTGGGATGCAGATTCAATCCCTGCCACTGTCCCAGACATAGGATGTGTTACATGTACTCAGAAATAAGTATTGTAGTCCTCTGCCACATCCGGTGTCTGAGCTGCATATGAGTACTTGGTGTAAAGTACAGCTTTCAAGCATAATCCTCCTTGAGTATCCCACGCCTGGCAGCGGTTGTGATCAGCTCCAGAGGGCCTGTACTCAGCCTGTGTTGTTGACAGTAACCTCCGACATCTTAGGCTGATTGGGAGGCGGTGGTAGAGTTCAGTCATAGACCTGCTTCATGCTGTTCCTCAAGGGTCTGGGTGTCATTGCTTAGCGCTGACCAGGCTGGTCTCTTTTTAAAACCCCTCTAATGAACTTGCCAGCACCCATCTAACTCTCCCCTTTGCTCAGTATTCATCTTAAAAAAGTGGGAATAACAACCCTTGCATCATCCAAGCGTGCTCTGAAGCTAAATCCATCAGTGCTTGTGAGACTGCCAGTGATGCAGGCCACATGTAGATACCACAGGGCAGGAGAATACCTTCCGTATTCCAAGTATCTCATAGGATTTCCTGGGGTTAATGAGTTAAATGCTGACAGTACAAGCATTGGGTAAAAATGTAGCAGATATTATGCATTTACTAGTATAATGCGATTTATATCTGGGCTTAGATGCTAAGCCTCTTGTTGGATAGGTCACCGGAGCTATTTGCTACTAGTGTGACAACCCATTCAACAGGGCTTCTTGGGAGTTTTTCTAATCTAAGATCACTATTCAGTTCTTATCACAGGAGTTCATTTGTTTCTACTCTGTCAGACCCAATCAGCAAGATTATTTTATTCCTTGTCTTTCCTTTATAATAGCAGTTATAGCTATCAGCAAGATGGGCTCAACGTGTTTGGCAAAGTTTTAAGTCCCTTGAAGCACAGAAGTGTTTCAAAACACACAGACAAATCCAGATGTAAGGGTGTGGTGACAGTAAATTTAAGACATATTATCAAGAAGTTTAAGTTATGTTCTGTATTTTGCAGATCATTATGTATAAAGAGAAAGTGAAAGCTGGTGTAAAAAAGTTGTGATTATTAACTTGGTCACTTTTGATGTCTTGAACCATCAGAAGAGGGAATATTTGTAAGAGCACGTAAGAATCTTTCATGCAGACTTCCCTCAGAAACCTCCAATCTGCTTACGCTGAGTTTTGCTCTTAAAGAAAAGCTAAAATCTGTCTGTTTCACTCTTCAACAACTGAATCAAATCTTCAGCTGATCACTGCCAGTTTTCAGAAGACATTAATTTTACATTTACTGAATCCTGCAGGTAAAATAGTTCAAAATGTCAGCTGCATCCTTTTCCATTAGCCACTCATTGGCAATGCTAAATCTCTGGCAAGGACAGCCCTTGGTAGATTTGTGTAACACTAATAATTCAATGGCAATGGTGATTTTATTTCTGCTCTCTCAACAGGCAACTGGACAGTTTACAAATGTAAATGAAAAAGTTAAAAGGGTCAGTGAAAAGAAGGAAAGCCTGGTGGAAAAGATAAGTAAAAACCTGTTAAAATGCAGCCTTGATTAATCCATAATATTTTGAGTAATGTTTTCTGACCAAAAGCACCCATAGTATCTGATTTGACGCCTTGCTTCTTTTAAGGTTTTTTTAACCTGACCAACAGTACAGAATGTTTGCCTGCTGTTTATGACAGGAAAAAGAAAGTTACAGTGTCTGTGAATAGGACGTGGATGTAGAGTAAGAGTTTCATTTGCAAAAGATAAAATTTCAACTCACAAAAGCCAATAAATCCAGATTGTTTTGTCTTTAAATAGATTATTAATCAGTTATTGATGCAGTAGCAGTAATGACCCGTTGCATGGGAAGAGGAGTACAAATTATCTAGGATGTGGGAAAATAGAGAGTGAAGGTGGAACTACTGAGTATATTTTTCTTAGAATTGTCTGCTACTCAGTAATGTTTTAAAATGCAGTAACACCTTCCTGCAAGCATGGAGTCAGCCACATGCCTTTCTATAGGTCATACATTTTCTACATTCAAAATTTGGTATCTAAGTGTCAACCATAAATAAAGGAACAAACGCTAATGTTAACCCTGGTCACGTCTGATTGCTGAAGATGGATCAAAAATAAGAATTAGTATGTGAGTTTGCAGCCAGTATGTTAAAAATCTGTGCAAACAGCAGAGATCTTTTTTAAATTAGGGGTTGTATTCAGCAGGCCAAATCAGTGAAAGAATGTGCAGAGGAGCTAGAGAAGTCAGGAAAGAACTGATTGCAAAGCTGACTTTTTAAGTCTATTTTCTTCTATTTGTCTTTGGTGACCCATGTTTGGCATTTCCCTTGCATTAATGATTATAAGTTTGGGTGGTAAAATTAACAGGGGTCTTTTTTTGGTGCTCTGTTTAGTAGCTAGTGATACCATCACTTAGTGTCTGAAAGATGCAGAAACATATGCTCCATTCTTCATCTCTGAACAGTGTATGATGGTCCTATAATATCCCAGAGACTCCAAAGGTTAAAATTTTGTTTTCAGCATTTAGGCATAGTGAGTGATTTACTTCAGATACAGTCTAGACATAAAGGTTTGGGAAATCTGACTGTACAGCATTTAGGCTGATATTCAGTTTTCATAATATATTCATTACTATGTATATATCTATATCATGAACCTCAGCCAACTCGTGTTCATCTTGCTTGCAAAGCAGCCAACAGACCAGGGGTGGTTAGGGGATGGTTTACTAAAACAACTGAACTTCGCCAAGCGGCTTGCTGAGCTGTTGCCTGGGATGGAAAGGGCCAGTTTTTCTCTTCCTCTCAGGAGGTGATGGAACTCACCAAGGAGAAAACGAACTTTGTATACATGATGTAACCCAAATCTGATACAACTTTATCTGATCTTTAAGAATAATTGATTCTGTAAACAAAATATTGAAATAAGGATATTTTCTGTGCTCTGTTTGAAAACACATATTTAAGGTAGGAAGCTGATGGTGTTAAATCTACCTACTCTTTCAAAAAAGATGAATAAATTAAAGCAATTCCAATGTTTTTGATTAATGGCCAGTATAAGTCAGTGCTCTTTCTTTTTGTCTTGCAGAGTGCTTCAGTGTTGGTAATACTACCTTTGAGTGATGCCTATACAAAAAGGATAGGAAGGAGTTTACTCAGTTAATAGGTTTACATGAATCATTCCTTCTATGCATGCTTGTAACAACAGTACTCTTTAAACTTCTCAGAGTAAGCCAACTGTTCAGATTAACTGTATACAAAGAAGATTATAAAGTTATCCTTTTTGTGAAATAGCTTTGACTACAGCAAAGCAAAGAATCGTGATTCTTCCTTCACAAACACAGGTTTGGTGTAGGAACTTGGATTTTACATCACACAAGCCTGAAGAAAGGAAAGGAACTTGAGGTTATGTTCCAGCAACTACTACTTTTGTCTCTTCTTTCTTTCTATATTCTAGTTTCTCTGTAGTTGGTTTCAGCCATGCTGGCTAAGTAAGTGGAAGTTTCCATAACCTATCTGAGTATTTCTTTAAACTTTGGTTCTTGTGTGGTCCCATTTTTCTGCTATTAACTACATCAGACCAAATCCTTAAAAAAACTGTGACAATACCTTTGATCAATAACCTGCCAAATATCTTTCAAAGCCATTCTGTGCAATTTACTATGTTGAATTTCTCACTGTGCAAATGTAAATTGTTTGTGTCCACTCCTATCCATGCTTAGTAAGCATTTCAACTTACTTAGAGTAGTTAGATATAAATGTGATGTCAATTAGTCAGTAGTGATTATAAGAAAATTCCTGAGCTGCTCCACTCAAATTAGAACTAAAGGACTGGATAGTTTGTATGTTGTCATGATGTTACATCTGTGTAAAGGATATATAGAATGATGTCTCCGACCAGTTCTTTCTTTTTTTTCCTCATTTATTTTTCCAGCTTTGAGCAGCTGACAAAGATCTTGCTGCATTCTATTTCTCTGTCTTGTCAGCAGTACCTTAGAAACCCGGTGACATTTTTTTGCCCTGTAATGGGTTGACTGTGGCTGGATGCCAGGTACTCACCAAAACTACTCTATCACTCCCCTCCTCAACTGGACAGGGGAGAGAAAATATAACAGAAACCTTGTGGGTCAAGGTAAGGACAAGGAGAGATCACTCAGCAGTTATTGTCATGGCTAAAACAGGCCAAATCTTAAAACACCTTTCCTCCATCTCCCTCTTCTTCCTGGGCCCAACTTCACTCCTGATTTTCTCTACCTCCTATCCCACAGCAGTGCAGGAGGACAGGGAATGGGGGTTGTGGAAACAAGTCTAGCCAGTACTTCCTAAAACTATTCATCTATGCTCAGCCCACCTTTGGTTTTTGGCAGACAAATTTCCATCTACAGGCCCTTATACCTGTTGCTCATTTAGTGTAGCCATTGATTCCTCTCACTAATGATGCCCTTCTCTGAAATCACTCCTGACATTACCCATTCCCTAAGAAAAATGAAGACCTTTTTTTCCCTATTTGAATAGATTGTTTTTATATTCCATCAAATTTTGTACTTAAAACTTTAATTGCTAGATAAGAAAATAGGAAGGATCCTTCTGGTTTCTTGAGTCTATCTCCCTTTGTCCAAGGGAGCAATGTCCCATTATGCCTTTCATTAAATAACCATGCTCCATTTTAGTATCTATTTGATTGCTTGCCTCTTCTAGTTTTATCAGAAGACTAGTCCAGATATTCATTATCCAGATATTCATTATCAGATATTAGATAGCAGCAACCTTTTTAATTTCAAGTAAGGTTTCTTTCTGGCTATTTTTTTCTTCTGAAACATCATCTCTCTACATTCTTATAAGGGAAGCCTCACTTACTTTATTTCTTAATCTTCCTTTATTAAAAAAAACCCCAATGAACCACCTTTCGAATAACTGAGAATGATAAAAACACTAAAAATTTTAGGAAAAAACTTAAATCTGTGATATTCCAACTGAAACCAAGTAAACTACAATAAATGCTTTTATGTCAAATCTCTTTTACGCTGGTTGTGATACCGAGGGACAAATTTTCTAAAGAAGATCCTGAATATTTTACAACCATGGTACAAAATGACCTATTCCATCTCCTTTCACACATGAAGGATTTGTGAGAAAATACAGCAAAATAAGATAATACCCAACTTTCAGATGCCCGGAAAGCCTTCTGTTATAAATGCATATTAAAAAGCAGTCACTCAAAAAAACAGAAATGCATGTTACAGAACCTAGCGCACCACATGACTGACAGTTACTGTAAGAAAAATACAAAGCACCATAGATACATTGCCAGAAATATACTGAGTTTTTGTTTTTTTCATTTAGAACGATTCCTGTTAAGACCCCAGCAAGTTTAAACAACAGGCTCATTGTCTTTGGCTTTCACTACCAAGGCAAGGACTGAGGAGATGACTCTGTCTTGTGTGAAAGCAGTCCTGTTGTAGCAAGAGGCTGGTGCCTTTCCCTTGTGCTGCCTAGGCCCCTCCACAGACATCCTGTAGTTTGCAGGCATAATGGTGAAGATGGCATTCATTTAGGTGAAGGTTTTTCTAATATGCTTAGGTCTGGCCTAATTCTCAACATTTGGCCATGTCTGGCTTTCACAGAAGGTAGAAGTTGGTCAATATGCAGAGCATCTCCCCCAGACAGTTCATGAGGTTTCTACAAGAAGACATGAGGACCCATCTTTCAGTCGTATGTTGGAGTCCTTACCACACCACTCCTATGTTGTAAGCCCTGTGCAAGTAAGAGGGCAACTGGCTTCAGCTCACAGTTGTTGCCATTCACCACCCACCTGCGGCTGAAGAAGGTACAGAGGGAGTGCTCTCCCCAGCCAGGGGCATTGCAGGCAGGGCTGGGTGTCTTCTGACTCTGAACGGGAGCAGTTTTCCTTCTACTAAATGATGGCTGCTGTCCAAAGATTCACTAACATGGTCACGTGTAATGAATTGTGTGGCGCTTCTTCCTGCTGTTCTTACTGTAAAATAGAGTGGTTTTACAGAGAGGTGGCATTTACAGTGTCACTCCTAATTTCAGGAGGATTTCACCAGGTACATTTTTGTATACTTATTATGCTAATAACCTATTGTAGTTAAGTTTAAATTGTGCATTACTGGCTTTAGTGTTTCTGGCATGCGGCCCATAGGCATCAGAGATCATGTTACCGGAGTTATGAATATTCTCTTTGCTTTGTTATATTGAAATAGCTGTGTAATGTAACTTTTTAAACTCAAACATACTCCACAAAAATGTGGGAGAAGAAAATCTGGGGGGAAGAAAATGCAGCACCTGGGTTTGCATTTTCTACATCTAAATATCTAAAAAGACCTGTATTTAGTAGCCTGTAACACAAAAATAATTTGTAGTCCATACGCATAGCATATATGTCTCATAAGCAGGTATGTAAGAGTACACAGCGATCAATTTAAGGTAATTTTATAAAGCATCCCTAGGCATAATAAGACTTCTTTAATTTCAAATCTGAAAACTAAAGCTGGTGAAATAGATGCATGCAAATATATTAATATATAAATATGCATATAAAATAACTTTAAACAAAACCATAAAACAGCTTTGAAGAATTATTTTAATGCTTGTGAGTATCCTCTTTTTTAAGTTTAATGTGAAAAGAATACTGAAAAACACTGGGTTATTGGCAGTTAAAACAAGAATAAAAACCAGAGGAAAAGAACAGATTGCATGTTAGGCAACTAAAAACTGGAAAAACTGGACTTAAAAAGCAAAAATTAATAGGTTTGGTATTTCTGTCCTGTGCACTGCCCTCAGCAAGCTTACAACTAGAATAGAAGTAAACTCATAATCTAAGCAACCTGGAAAGTCTGGAGCAGAGGAAACCAGGAACAAGAGAGAGGCCTGTCATAGCTAGGAAATTAAAAAAAAATAAGAAATCAATGAAAAACAGAAAAATCAGAGGCAAGACATCACATCATCCTTGCTATCAGAGTTTATTTTTCTATTGTGTTTTTAATGTTTTCCTACTATAGTTCTGTCAGACATGGCACAGGGCACAGCTCTGCAGGTAAATGCCGTGAGACCTTTGTCTGCCTCTTAAGGGATGCAGGTCTGATTCCCAAGGCATACATCAGAATTTTGGATCTGACAGTCCAGGACTCGTGGCAATGAGTCCTCTCCACTTTCTAAGCATTACTCTGATATCTTTAATCCTTCAGCAAACCTAACCCCTAGTCAGGTGGTGGGAAGGTGTCCAAGCCCATATAAGCCAACTATAAAGGGAGAACCCTGGCCTAGGGAGTCCAGCTGGAGGTCTTTTACCTGCGTTTTTCTTCCTTCAGTGTTTACTTTCAGATCTAGATGCAAAGGCTCAAGAGCTTCTGTCTGCAGCCAGGAGCTTTGGTACTCACAGGTTATTTCTTTGTTTCAGTTCACAGCTGCTCTGCTGTGTGAAATGTGAGCTGCACATGTGCTTCTTTCATAGATTGGAGATCTTAGGTGATTAATGGCTATTTCCCTTTTGCTGGATTGCTGCCATCCCTCTCTTCCCTGCCTCCTAATTTATTAACAATTTGTTAACATTAATGTTAAATATTATGGAAGAAACCATAACCTCAGCTCATTACCAGCTACCTTTAGAGGTTGCTTCTGCCATATTATCATCATAAGCCAAACAATGAATAAAAAGTCTGTTTTCCCTAGTGTTAGAAGACATTTGCTTCCACTCAATTTTTACCAAGTTTTCCATAAGAGAAGTGCTACTCGTTAGCACGCAAGCTACAAAATCCAGCCTATTTTCAAAGTACTGAAAACATCAGCAATTCTTTGCACAGGCAATTGAGTTCTAACTCTGTTTTCCAAAGCTTATTAATACTTCTTGACTTTTGCTCTCCTGTGTTTTCCATATAACAAGTGCTTAGCCCTTTAAAATGTGAACAAATAAAAAAAATAGGCAGCTCACTGCAAAGTGGAAGTGTGGGATTACTCTGTCAGCTTGCCCTTTTCTCACACCGCGGGACTGAGAGTAATTAAATGAAGCTGACATGCGTTAACAAGGCAGCCTAATTGAGCCTGAATTGCTAGGAAGTGGCAATAGCCCCAGCCACTATGGATTTGTGTGCACCCACGTTAGGGAGTGTTGATCAATACCACTGGTTATGACATTTTAAAAATAAAATTGATTGTCCTTGACTTGAGTGGAAGGGAGGGCTCTTGTACATGCCACTGGTTGCAACTACTCTGCTCAATATGAAACACTTTGTGAAAGGGCCATTTCAAGTCTTCCTTTTCCGTTTCTCTTACAGGGGCAAAACTCCCATGACTTTCATTCACTTTGCTCTGGAGGCCTTTTAGTTAAAAGCTCTGTAATAGATCTGGAAGTATTGACAATAATAATGAGCTTATGGGTGAAATTCTGACCTTAGTAAAGTCGATCGAGCCAGAATTTCACCATTTTATATATCCACAGATATATAAGAAGTATATTCATATGCTCTTAACAGATCAAATCTGTGTATTGATTCTCTCTTTTTATTTATTCTGCTTTCTAACAGTTTGCTTACCAAAGATCTTTTAGGAGGGAGCTAATGAAATGAATGTATTTTCCTCATGCTTAAAGTAGAAAATAAAATTAACAACCTTTTCCCCCAGGAAATACTCGAAGGAAAAAAGAGGGAGGTCAGTATATCTTGCCTTTCTTCTCTTAGGAGCATTTTAAGCCCATTTAGATGTTTGAGTTTTTGGAAAGCTGTCTTACAAACTGGCAGGTTTCTCAGTGAAGGGGAATACCTCATCTAGATCTACTATGAAAAAAGGGTAACAAGACTTCAGCTGAGTCATGTTTGATCAGGATCAAGCCTGGTTCAAGGATTATCACTAGCTTCAAGCATGTCATAGGTAGAAGAATAGGAAAGGATACAAATTAAAATGGGAATCAACATGACTAGATGCCCATTTAATGGTAAGAACAGGAAATGTGGATAATCAGAACACAGGGACTAAGCTATATGAATAATTTCTGAAGAAAACAAGTGAAAAGGAGCATATTTCTTACATTGCACAACACAGCAAAGCGTGCAAGGAAGGAATGATATCTTTTAGTAGATCAGCTGGGGAGAAAAGAAAAAGGACTTCTTTAAGCTGCTCCTGAGCCTCATGAAGCACCTTACTATTGCCCATCATTCATACATATGCAAACTATCTTGAGGGATAGACAGCAAAGTAAATAGTAAACTAACAGTAGATATTTACTGGTGGACACAGTTTTCATTGCTCTTAATACACTGATGTGAGAACCCTTAAGTACCGGCTAACTGTAGGAAATAACTTTTGGTTTAGATTGGCTGAACTTCTAATGACAGAATTTAGTTAATTTCCTTACCTTATTAGTTAACTCAGACACATTTTCTGAAGAAATGAGTTAAGTTTCGCCATGGCTTATCAGTTATTTCACTCCAGTACTTGCACTGGGCATTGTGGAGAAAACAGGCCAAAAATACCAACCAGTTCATGACCCAGTGAGCTTCCGTCTGCCACTAATGTTGTCTGGTTTTGTGACAGTGAACATCACAGTGCATCTCAGGTGCTAGTTTTCAGGATAGTTGTGCCTGTCTGTTGGCCAATTGACTCCGTCCTACTGAAGGGGAAATCCTTGCTCACTTACTCCAGCCCTTACTCCTTTTCCTTTCCCACACCCCCTGCCCTTCCAGGCATCCCTTTTGTGGCTTTCCTCACACTTTTCCAATAGCTAGGTTAGCTAATTCCACTGTCAGAAAATTATTCCATTCTTTGATATAGTTGTCTTCTGTCTTTTAAAGAAGGCAAACTGGTCCACAAAGAGAACCAGAGTGCAAAGTGGTGGCTGGGAGCTGGGGCAGCAAAGGCAGGGGAAATGGAATCCCACCACCTCAGTAGCAAAGTGCCCTCTCTAGCCCAGCCTCCATCCCTACCTCAGATGCCTCCATCTCTACCCGATCCTGCAACAAAATCCCCACTCTGCCCTGGCGTTGCAGAGCTAACCACAATATCCTTTTGCTGCCAAATCCTGTCCTCCACCTGCACCTGCCTGCCAAGCCTCCTGCCCCACTCCTCTAGGAACGTCAGACTGAAGTTGATTAAAACACAGTGTAACCACAATCACACTTGCAGACAATGCCTGCACTGCTAAAAGGAATTTCTGCTTGCCCTGGATCCCATCCTTGCCTCCCTGCAGTGCCTCCACTGGGAGGGCAGGCTGGCACTTCAGCAATAGTGAGCTGGAGGCAAAAAGCAGATATCTAAAAAAAAAAGTAACAAAAAAATCTGCCTCTGCAGGGTTCTTCAAAAACCCAGTGGATGCATGCGGGCAGAATGGAATGCGTCATGTGGCAGCCCTCGTCCATTGCCCTGTCCAGTTCCCCTGCTGCTGAGTTATAGCTGCCAAAGAGCACGTTTCCGCAAACAGCACCTCGATGGGCAAGGAAACTCATCCACTTTCCTTGGCACTCATCATGTATCGATGCCACTGATGACCAAGTGGTTACTCAGAAAAGGAGGTGCAGTGGAGACTCATTCCTTGGCTAGGTCTCTGAGCAGTACCTCACTGCACAGGACTGCCAAGGCAGGTTCCATACAAGCAGGGAGAAAGGTCTGGACACCGGCCTGCAGGGTAGCAGGGGAGTAGGGGAGGAGCTTGGGTTATCAACATGTACGTCAGTCTTTGGTAGGTGCAGCCAGACTTCTAAGGCTGCTAGATGGATATGTTTTTTGTTTCCAATGGCAGCTTAAAAAAACAAAGAAAGAAGAATAAATTTATGTCAGTCTTAGCATGGAATGAGATCCACTGGTTCACAGCCCTCTGGCAAAGAAACCATTTCCCTCTCTTCATTGACATCCGAGCACTTCTAGGTATTTTTGAGAAGACTTTATAAACTGTTCTTACTACTGTCACATATCCTGCTTGGCTGGGAATTTGTGTGGTAAGAATAGCACAACACGTAAGTATTCCCACTGCACATATTATCTTAGTAAGTGAATTAATTTATCAGTATATAACAAACACACTACCTAATGAGACACAAGCCCATTTCCCACATTTGGACTTGTGCTCCAGTATTCATGGCTGTCCAAAGCCCTTATTTGAAGTTGATACTGTAATCACTTGGCTAGATCTATTGTAATGTAAATACAGAAAAAACCCTATATAACTGACCACCTTCATTAAGCCACCTTTTGTCCTAAAAATGCATCCCAGAAAAACTCTAATGGACTATGAACAGTTTGACTCCATCTTCTCTAAAAAGTCCTTAACAAAGCAGTTTCTGTTTGTTCCTTGCACCTCATAGTCTGTTATTAAATGTTTTTCTTTCACATCATATGTAATAGCTACAGTTAATAAAACATGAGTTTATAATCAGTTGTTAATGATCAATCACCAAAACCTGGTCCCAGATCCTTTTTATTACTGTGGATCTCAGCAAATTGCACAGAAATCCCGTTTTGTTTTTTAAAACCAGTGATGATGATAACTTACACCCATGCTGAAAAACACTGTCACAATTCAAATCAACAGGAAAATAAATGGCAAGGTGGTCAGGCATGAAAAGGAAGGGTCAGAGTGAAACCAAGGAAAATCTTGAAAAGATCCTGACTCCGGAGGTGCCACAAGGTGACAACATAATTGAACAGAGGCTTTTTGCCAAATGAAGTATACCAAGTGTAGTTGCCTCATAGGTCTTGGAAGTACTTTTTTAACTCTATTAAATGTCAGTGTGTTGGTCCATATGTTGCTCTGGAGAGACTTCTCACTTTCTGGGGTTAACAGAAAGTTAACAGCTTTTTTACTTTTGTGATAGTTTTATACCACAGTATGTGCTGCACTGGACTTTGCTGTAACATGAAATGGAGAAGGCTGGGGTTCTTTGTTCATTAGTTTGGTTTTTAATTGTTTGAACACACTGAGGAATGATCCCATTTTGCAAGTGTTTTAGAAGTAAATGTCTTGATTTTATACTCCTCTTGACCAGCAACAGTTACAGACCCTGAGCATAACTTCTGCTGGCACAGAGGCTGCCTTGTTTACCTAAGCCTGGCTGATTGGAAGCTCCCCAGATGCTGCTGGAGTAGATGGAAATATTCTCACTAACTCTAATGCACCTTCAATCAGGACCCCAGGCAAAAAAGGTCCAGGATGGAGCCTAAGAAATCAGTACATTTCATCACATGGTCTTTGGGGACAGGATTTTTGAAATTGTTTTTCTGCTCTGTATAATGCATACAGAACGCTAAATCTGATGAAGAGCTAAATGCCCATTCTTTGACAAATTCTGATGCTTACTTTTTTCTTATTATTTTTTTATAAAAGTTTGACATCAAATGTCCAGTTTTGTTCTATTGCCAACATTTCTAAAAACCCAATTCTGATCCACAGAGATGGTTTGTTTTCATTAAGATGCATTGTCTTGTTTAAAAAAATGTGCTAAAATTTTATTTTGATAAGGTCAAAACTTTATAGTATAATTTAAAATGTTGGCTATAACGTGCTGTCAAATACATCTGTCACAATGCTATTGAAATCCATATTTCGAGGGACTACAAAAAAACCAAACAAAAAGTTAAGGCAAAGCAAGTGTAATACCTTGTCATAACGAATCATTCATGCACTGTGGAAAAGAAAAACTTTGCAGGCAGTCACTGCTGGAAAATCACTGTGTTTCACCACACAATTCTCTGTTTTAGGCAAAACGGCGTCTTTTGTTGGAACACTGTTCAAACGACAAGTTGAGGCCAATTTCACTTTAGTGTTTGTCGCAGGACAGAAACTACAAACAAAATCATTACTTCTAACAAAACAGCCCTTGAGCTGCCTGCAAAAGTCTAATTGAAAGTAAGCAGGTATGTGCTGTCCCTGGAATATCATGCTCTTGTATTTGTTTTCCAGGTTTTGTAGCAAGCAGTTTTGTGTTCACATTCTTTCTTTCTCCAGACAGAAAGAAAAGGAAGAAATGAACAATGGTAAACTTTGTATAGTAACTCTTACAAGTTAGAAGTTATCTTAGCTTTGTTTTATGCCATGCACAGAAATCATAAAGCAGCTGTGTCTCACAGGCAAATGTTAAGGAACTCACACATAGTCATTTAATCTGTAGCCGCTATGGGAAGCAGATGTCAGGGAAGAAGCATGGTTTCCCTTGTAGGCAGTTGGTGGTCTACAGGGGGGAACAGTCCTTCTTACGCTGCTGGGCTGCGTCTGGTAAGGTGTCTCATTCCCACGACACTGGCTTGATGTGCAGAGCAGAGCACCACCAAGGATCGTCAAAGATGCAGAAACAAAGCCAAGGTAAAGAGCTTGACCTATCTCATACTTCATCCCACTGGGAAGCATGGGGTTGTAGAAATCTGTGACAACGTCGTTAGTGGTCCAAGAAACTGGTACCAGGCAGACAAGACCGGCCAGGATGAAAATGATCCCCCCAGAGACTGCGAAGGAGGCTTTGGCAGAAGTCCCCTTGGCACACTGTGTGCACTTCATACCGATGACAGCAACCACACATGCCAGTGCGGAAAGGACGCAGGAAATTACCATCATGGCACGGGCGACTTGGAGGTCACGAGGCAGCGCCAGCTGGGAGTGGTGAACTTGGCACTGGTAGATGCCGGTGCTGTGCCAAACGCACTCCATCCAAAGCCCTTTCATATAGGCCACAGCTGTTATAATATTGGTGCCTACATGTGCCGTTCGCCACCAGTGTGGCAGAATAGTAGCAATTAATGTCCCAATTAGGCCGAGCAGGCTTAGGGAGAAGCCAAGTAACTGAACAGCCGAGCTTGCCATGTTAATGTTTGTCCTGCCTAGTTTTCTTAATAAAGCACCTCTGCTTGAATTCCTTCGGAAAACATGAGCTTTTCTTGGAAGATATGCAGCTGTTTTACTTTGACACCTTCTGCTCTCCTAATAAAAGGTAATTGAGGAAAAAAGGAATTAATTATTACCCAAATGCATTACCTCTCCAGCCAGTAAGGTGCATTCCAAGTGCAGTTAGTTCAATAATTAGCATAGTTATCGCTGTTAATCGTACTTTTGTGGAAGTAATGGGAAAGCAAGTTTCCCTCTTCACTTATATAAACAGTCCTCTGTTGCCTGCTGGGAAGAAAACTCAAGACAATTTATGAAATGGAAAAAAATGTTTTAAATGCAAATATTCCTCTTCCCAGCAGACTCTTCAAAAAAACAAACATAATTTTCTTTCTAAAGCAGAGAATTAGTTAGTGTTAACACTTGGAATGAATGAGATTTATGAAGTAGAGAACCACACTTTGCTTTGCATGATGAAAACATTCCCAGAAGGTCGTAGCAGAACTAGGAAAACAATAAGGATATATTTGCTCAAAGTAGGGAGCAAAGAGAGTGATTTAAAACCTGTGGAAGAGGATAACGAGTATTGGATTAAAGTCACTTTCCTGACTTGCCAGTATTTCTTGAGGTTGCGTTTTAATAAAGCAACTCAAAGGGGGATAATTTTCATTAACCTCTGTGGAGTTTCAGCTTATGATTTTAGGTTGTGAGTGAAATGACAGAATGTGAAACCAGATGTACATCTTGGAGCTTCTGAGGAGCAACACCTTCACAGTTCGGTTGTGTATAAATTCTAGATGGAAAACAAGGAATAGTAAATAACTCTTAATTCTGCATAAATTGCAAATTAAGTGGTCTTTTCCAATGGCTGCCTTGCAAGGTCTGTTATACATCATACATTATGTGTGTGGGCAGAAACCTGATATTTTAATATATAAAATAACTGTTGCATCAAAATCCAACTTGGAATTCAGAAACAGAAACAAATTTAGGCTCTAATTCTACAAAGACCCATGCATGTGCTGAACGCATGTGCATAGAAGAAAGCATAAGTGTTTGCAGGACTGGGCCTGAGCAGGCAAAGGGAGGAAAACCATCTGGCCAAACTAATGAAGACCGTTAGAATAACAAAATAACACAGAGGGAGAAAAGTGAAAGCTGGTTTACATTCCCTTTATCTCATTAATGAGGCAGGAGTCCTTGAGGTGTGTATCAGTGTTGATGTTTGTTTCCAGACCACTGCCACAGCATGCACTGATCCCTCCATAACAAAGTTGGGGGTGTCTTCCCAAAACAATCCAGAATCTGCCTTGGACATTGTGGAAAAGAAAGGAAAAAAGTTGGAAGGCATGTGGATTATATGGGCTAGGCAGGACAGAGTCTTGTACTTACACACATTCCTTTTTGTTTGTTTGGAGCAAGTCTGCTGTGCGCAGACATAGGATAGAGAGGAATGCGTTGCGGAGGAGTACCCAGCCCTCTGACTGGAAGGGAACATAAAAACTAAAGGCCAGCTTTCCTTTAGTGTGGCAAGCCTTAAGAAGGCATTTTCCTACTCTCAGGGCTTTCTGGCCTTTCAGATACCCTTTACATAATACTTAAAGTAACTAAGTTTTTTTGGTTGTTAATTTGCCTAATTTTCAAACAGTGGGACAAATATTGAGGGTTTTATGTCAGAAATAACTGTTCCAGGTAAGTGTCATGGGCTGTCTCTGCATTTCCTTGGGAAAGTCAAGCTGCAGATTTCTCTCTTTGTACCAGCTATCACAGACTATTGTGATATGACAGGACACAGGTTAGGGCCAAGCACAGCACACAGGAGCACAGCAAAAGTGAGCAAATGGTTATCTATCTCCAGCAGTACTGGAGATAATTGTATTTCTTTTCCCACCACATGCTTGGATAATAGCTCTAGAAGTCCTCAACATATGTTTGCCTTCCAGACTCTTTGTGTTTGGCTCATATATTAAACATAAGGAAAATTAGGCAGTATTTTCCCTTTTGATGTTACTGTTTGTTTCCTCTGAGGCATATTGTTGTCATATCTAAGCATGCCAGACACCTTAGAGAAATTATCCGGGTAGTAGCCCTCCAGGACCAAGAGGGGCTGTGCTTTGGGGCACAGAGAGAAGATGAGGGACCTACCCAAGTCACACAGGAAATCTGCAGCCAAACTGGAAATGGAGCTCATATCTCCCAGGCCCTAACCCCAGCACCACCTTTCACATCCCTGGTGCCTGCCTGGTCTGATGGTCCCCCACTACCTCAGTATTTTTCCCTGTGCATGTGTGCAGTAGAGTGCAACCTGAGATTATACTCTATCCAATTACTCAGCTCGCACATTGTGTTGGTATATTGCACACCATTCAGAAGAGTGCTTGAGGTTACTCTTGTGTGTTTGCAAATAGGCTTTCAAGGTCAGGCATCAGGCTTTGCAGCTAATCCCAGGGAGAACAGAATATAAAAGGTAAACGTGATTTACACCACCAGTCGTGAGAAATGGACTCCCATTTTAATGGAGGTCAGAATACTAGGGGGCTTGGCAGCACCTATTTTTAGATGTCATTAAGGTGTTATTTTTAAACATTAGCCATTAAAAGCCTTCTAATTTAAGGAACTGGTGTTAATTAGCCCCGCTTGCTTGGCGTCATGTTTTCCATGTGCCTTTCTCAGTAGATGCCAGCTGCCTCTGGTGCTCTGTAACACTTTAACTGCTGCAGACCAGCTCTCCCCAGCCTGCTGGCAAGTGGCAAAACCAGCAGTAACTTAATGTGTATATCTCCAAGAACATCAATGGACTCGTTAAAACATCTCACCTTACAGCTTTGCTCTTAACCGATTAGGAAAGGAAGATGATCACTGCAGTGGGATCAGGTGAGCAGCTGGTGGGATGTTTCTAGTGGGCTGACCTAGATAAATACAAGGACAAAACCAAGTCATTTTTTATTAAAAAAAAAAAAAACAAACAAAAAAAAACAAAAAAAAAAAAACCAAACATTTCTGCATAGACCGTGGTTTTTAATATTTTTTAGCGAGCAAACCAGAGCCAGCCTTTGTGAGACGGTGAAGATGATGGCTGTCTGGGTTACCCCAGAAACAATGAAAGTTGGCAAAATGGCTGCTTCTTGCTGGGGCAGTAGCTTTACTGCCCAGTGCACAGCTGCCAGAGAAGGCAGGGATGGCTTTCTCAAACCAAGGGTGCTCCTAAAATGGCTTATCTCTGCCTTTGGCTTGCTCAGCCAGACTTCTCAGCTGCTGTGGAGTACACAGGACACAAGCTACTTCTTTCAGGGGAAGCCCGTTTTAGCCACAGTGGTGTCTGGTGTTTGCACTACACTAGCAACCTCCTGGGCTCTTGTCCAAGGCCATCATCTCAGATAAAGCATCTTCTTCATGCTCTTGGTGGAGTTTGGCTTGAGGAGCACTGTTGCTTTGCTGCAATACACGGGGTGATGGAGCCCAATGTCAAGGCCCCATAAGTGAATCAAGAGCCAGCATGCATGTTTAGCCTTCATAACCTTCCAAGCTCATCTAAACACCAAGTGATTGTGAAATGATGTGAAAATTTGTGGAGACAAACTGTGAAATTTTTGAATTTCCTTGCTTTGCCAGCTCATGCCAGCTTTATTTTTATGAACACAAGGGCTGGAAAGACAACTTTTGCATACAAACTTCAGTTTTGCCTAATGCCTCTGTTGTACAAAACCAGCCATAGCTGGGATAAATCCTTGGCTGTGCTTGTCACTGTGCACTCCACAGCTGCGTTAGCCTTGAAAGATACGGCTCCAAAGTAAGCTTCAAATAAACAGCAGAAACTAATGTCACTAATCTGGGTATTTACCCAGGATTAAATGACAGATGCATGTTTTACTGCTGTCTCTTTCATTGTTTCTCATTTTACTATTTCTCTACCCATATCAGTCTTATCCTTTTGTTTCTGTGCTTTCCAAACCCTTTTTCCAGACCTGTGAATTGTTTCTTCTTGTGCAGGCTATGGCTGCAGAGCCTCTTGTCCCCTGGGCTGCAGACAGTTCTGCCAGCAGATTTTAGTTCAGCAATTCCATTTTTATTCTGTGCATCCTTACCAACCAATATTTTCACTTCAGCCCCTCAAATTTTGCACCAATTCTCTCAAAACCCCCAGAAATCTGGCCATTTCAGCCTTCAGCTCTTCCGGGAGCACAAAGTGGCACAATGTGGTGATGTTCTTTGCTGATATCCTTGCCAGGTGCAGACCAGTGGAGGGCCAGACCTGAAGTACTCCCTGCTGTGGACCCCAGATGACCCAGGCCCTTAAGTATACACTCATTTTACATGCTTGCTTAATCTCACAGAGCCTGAATTATTAAGGCTGGGTCCATGTTTAAGTGCCAGCTGGATCAGAGCTGTAAGGCATGCTCAAGTAGTAGGCTTGCCATACAGGCTACTGAGGTTACCCTCTCTGACACCGTAAGTTCATCTGTTTCAACCCTTTCATTGCTCACTTCTGCTGAACTGGTCTTTGGGGAAAAAAATGACTGGCACTTTGAACTTGGTAAGAACAGATCCCGCCATGTATGTGGGTGGGCGATGGCTGGATAGATCTGAGGGGAAATACGGCCTGCAGGCTCACAGCAAAACTTTTCTCTTTCTTCCCCCTCTCTCTATTTTTTCAAAGAAGAGATTAGGAAGTCAATACAAGACTAAAAGGCACATTGTAACCAACCCTGATCCTACACCTACTCCCACCTCCTCTCTGTGAAACAAGTCCTTGCGGCAAATGCTGACATTGATCACTGCAGCACAGCTGCTGCTCCGCCAGATGTACAGGAGGAGCCTTAACCCCTCCTCAGATCTATGGAGTCTCCAGCACTTTCCCCGTGAGGCACCATTGGGTTGTAACTGGCCTTGTGCCACCCCATCTTTTCCTTCTCACGAGTGTCAGGGTGATCTGCCTGCGCAGCTTTTCAGGTATCTGTCTTGACTATGCGTGTTGTCAGCCGCCAGCAGTGCTGCCATTCATTTCATGTCTTGTTCCTGCCTGAGACCAGTCACATATCATCTCTCCACCAATCACTGCTGGCTTTAACATTATCTCACTTTGGAATAATCTTGAGTGGACTCCAAATTTTTTTCTATCACAGAAGTATTTCATTTTTGGATTTTTTTCTATTTGGGGTTTTTCTAGAGGTTCAAACCAAAGGATTCATCCAACTGAAAGTCAAGAAACTTGGAAAATCTAGAAAGCCTGCAAAGAAAAAAGACCAGGTCCACATTTTGATCCCACATAATTTTACTACCCAAAATTTGGGGGTCTTGTCATGTCAGTCCTTCAGATAACCAGTGGCTGAGGAAGGTACCTTCAGAGAAAGGTTTAGGTCACCACTGGGATGAATTGTTGTCAAGGGCTGCTACCTGTTTTTTGGGGTTGATAGGGGCAGCTGGGAGGAGTGGGCCTCCTCACCAAGGTGCTTCAGGCAGTGCCTGACCCCAGGTCTCAGGGACAAAGACTGCAACACGAAGCAGTTTGCATGGCATGAATAGGCTACAGGGACAAAGTGACACTAAGCAGAAATTGTATATATGTGCATGCATATGTATATATGTATCTTCCCAAACTTGTACATGTAGATATTTCTGAAACTGTTCATCTGGACCAGGCTTTTCAAAAGAGTTGTGTGATTTTGAGCAGCTTGGGTTTTGGGTGCTTAGTCTGAGAAACCTTCAAATGCTCATCTCTATGGCACTCAGATTTAAACTCAAAGAACAGGAAAACTTAAAATCATTTGTCACAACTATAACTGAGTCTCAAAGCCCACCCATAATACCTGTGGAATGGAAAAAAATGAAAGGGCAAAATTTCTGTGAGCTAAACTGTGATTATATTAAAATGACTGATGCATTCAGACAGAGGGACATATGCATATAACTTTGGCACGTGAACAAAAGCTCTTGTACTTGGACCACTTGCAGCTCACATGATCTCATTTTTTACTGAATATAGCCAACGTTATTAGTTTTGAATGATAATAAACATCCACGATGGGGTAGGGGCTCCTCTGTATAGTATATCATAGAGGAGGATGTGATGAATGGTACATTTATAGTGTACTCTACATGCAATATTGCTGCTTAATTCTGCCCTTTATTTATAGCATTAATGTCTTAAAAGAGCATTGTAGTAAATATACTCTATAAACCTTCATTTCTTTTCAGAAAGTGAATCCTTTCACTGAAATTGGTTTATTGAATCTGGGAGGTGTTTGTTTGCCTATGGGACACTTCCAGATGAGTCAGTGTAACATACTAGAAATAATGGGCTCTTTTCTTACATGTTGACTGTGGCTTTGGAATAAACTGCTGAAGGTATTAGTACCTGTCCAAGTAATCTTAATTCGGATCTGTCTGTAAACACACAAACATTATTAAGTACTGTATATGGACATGATAAAATAGCCTTTTTTTCCTTTAGAGCCCCTCTTTTGCTAGGTTGTATTCAGGGAAATGAGACAAACAAGGCTGCTGTCAGGTGTGCTTTATCCACACTATTCCCAAAGCTTCTGGGAAGTGTTGGGCAAATCACAGGTGACAGATTTCATTTTTAGGGGGTACAAAACATGACAAGCATAACAATTAAGAAACTCAGTGGGAGATAGGACAAGGTAATGAGCTATGAAATACTCAGTATTGTGAAAATCAGGCGCATGGTTCCACACTAAACATTGGGTGACATTTCTGATCATTTTGGCTTTTCTTTTCCATGTGTAAAATGGAAATAATTTTAACTGAGAGTAAATTCATCAGCAATTGAAACACTGATGTTTTACAGTGAGACCACAAATCTACTGCTCTAAGCTAAATACAACATTTTATTGTAAACTGGGATACAGGGAAAAGGCAAGATAAGAGTTTATCTCGGTATTGATGCATGGTATTGGTGAGCAAACAAATGCGTACAAAAGTCATGGGAACTGTAACTCTAATTGTTTGTATATCAGTATCTTTGTGGACACTTTTACTTCCAGAATAAAAGTAGCCAAATCAACACCAGAAAGTCTCCCCATAGCCTCCTGATGGAAACAACCATATCCATTTTTGGAACACGATCTGCTGGAACCAGGGGAAGTGTGTGCGTAGGCTGGCCTTTTATCAGGACCTCAGATTATAAAGGAGGGGGGTCAGAAACATCTGCAGGAAGGGTTGCAGCCAGAATGACGCAGAACTTACGAGGGGCTCTGTGCCCTGGAGGATTCCTGTCTGCAAGTGTGAGCTGGTAAATTAACCACTGCCCAGTCAGATTACAAAGGCCTAACAGCTAAATCAGAGTATTTATTATCCAGGAATACCACAAGATGATGGAGCTATTTTAGCCTGAAGGTCCGAAGCCCTTGGGCTAGGCTCTCAGCTCGCATAAATTCATGCACCGTCGCTCAGTGACAGGAATGGAGCTACACCAATTTATACCGACACAGTATTTGGCTTCTGGGATCTTGGGAGGCAGAAGTTTTGAGCTCTGTCACCCTGTTCACATGTGTGCAGCTTCCTGGCTACCTATTGTATGCCGGTTATTGTAATTTATTACTGGAGACAGTTGTGCTTGCACAGCCTGCAAGTGGTCCGAGCATTTCCCTCCAGATTATTCTTGGGTGAAATTGCCCAGTCAGTTTTGAAATGGCTCAAGCCTTGGAGTTTCTAACATTTCATGTGGCAGACTGCTCTGCAGTTCACTATGCTTCACAGTTTAGAAATACACCCTGAGGGCCAAACCAAATCCTCATATTCTTTCTCCCATGCATATTTCCTTGAATCAGCCTAAACAAATTACCTCGCTAATGTGTATGCCCTGCAAATACCTACAGAGGGTTATCATACATTTTTTATTACCCATGTCTCACCTGGGCTCACTCCCCCTTCCCCTTCTGCTCCCTGCCCTCACATTATTTACATTACTTAACAGTGCTTAAAAGAGTTTTCAGCCCAGTTTAATATAATCTTTGTTGCAAGGTGTTTTATGCTGTCTTGGCCTCTTCAGCCACTAAATAAACTGTCCCCACAAAGGAATCATGCTACTGGCACCGATCTGCTCATTGCAAAACCTTTGCGTTTATTGCTCCTGGTCAGCGTTATCCTATGATGCAGGTCGTTTCAGAAACTCCTTCTGCATATTTGAACCATTACTTTGTTAAAGACTGAAAGGAAGTTTATTTGGTTGTTGGTAGCATAAACTGTTAGGGGTCTGCATCTTCAATTAGCCTCTCATTTCCAGAATTGCTGATGGCTTTCAAGAAGTGATGGTTGGCAGCACAGCCAGCCCTCCCTTTCTGACCCCCCCTACCCAAGCTCAGTGCCATCAACATCCCATTAGTGGTCCTTCATGGAAAGGCCGGTGTTCCCTCATTGAAAGATCTAAGGAAGAAAATGCGCACCATCTCAAAGCCTGAAATAAGATCTGGGTTGCCATGCTTCACTCAGCAGCCACAAAGCAGAGGGAGGAGGGGGAAGGCCATTTGCTGGATCTAAGCTAAGCTACCCGGAGCCAGTGGGACATCTCTCCATGATTTCTATGCGCACTGGCTTAGGGCAGCCTTTGACTCTCCCTTTTTCCCCCTCCTTGTCCTGATAAGCTTTCATCTCAAGCGCCCGCAGCAGCATGTGCCTTTACAGTCCACTCACATGTTTTATTTCATTTTTTGCCTTTTTCAGTTCCAATGTTTCTACAGGAAGACTCCCAGACAGAAATATAGGTGATCTCTGAGCAGCCCATACTATCTGCCTGCGTGTGTTGCAGTCACTGCACCTAGCTTGAACAGACCAGTGGTCCACATGCACATGGTGACACTAGCTCAGGTTTGGCAGAGCCAGGGGGGCCCACTGGCAGTGCTGCTGCAAGTATATTTCTGGACTGGCATTTGGTATCATCCAAGTCCCCCCCGTTCTTGCTTACACAGCATTTGGGTGCACTGGAGACATATCTAAAAATGTGTTTAAACTCACTCGTGTTGTTGTAAGCAGAGTGCAGCTCCCACAAAGTCTGTCTGGTTAAGGGGATGGTAAACACAATACAAAGATCTTCTCCCTTCGTCTTTGCCTTAACTTTGGACTTGTGACACTCTCACAAGTGGAGATCTCATGGAGATTTTACATAAAGCTTTAGATCCTCACACTTAAGTATCTTAATGAGAGATGTATTTTATTCCCAGGCTGGCTTAGTTCCATTAACAAGCTGACAGCTGATTAACAGAGAGCTGAAGATGCTGGTGACTTACTGCACGAGACCCAGGACACTAAACGTAACATAAAAACTGGTGGAAGCACTGAGTTTCAAGTGTCATCTTTCCTTTGAGATGAACACATGTGGGACTCCTCACTGATGTACTTTGACCTGTAATTGCTTTGATAGCTGTCTTCAGTTGCGTGTGAAATTCTCCCCATGTCTTTGACACTTTCATTTGTCTTTCAGGACAACATCAGAATAAACAAGGCTGTCGGCTACAAACTCATTCATCTTCCCTGTAACTCTCAGAGAGTGCTGTAATTATTTTACGTCTTAAAACTTTCACACTCTTACAACTCCCATAAAGTAGTTCTTTAACTCCTGATATTTTCTGCCCAGCTGTGATGATTTAATCTAGCCTGGGTTTTGAAAGACTCAGCCAGGAAAATCCCAGAGCGCAATGCAGCTCATTTATAAGGATCAGCGTTTCTGCAATACCAAGCATGAGCTGCACTCTACATCTGTCTTATCTAAACACTATACCATCACACCGTATTTAGGTTTTCATGGTAAGTTAAACCACGACATGCAGATTTGAAAAAGTCATACATCTGGCCTGGAAAGATCATTCTGTATTTAAAACATTTTAAGGAACAGCTCCATATTATTAATTCAGGTAGAGCATATTTGGTTTGGGAGGTTTAGTTCTCTTGCCAGCAAGGGGGAAGCATTGTGGTCTCTTTGCCACAGAAGTTCTTACTTCTCAAAAAACCCCAAAAGATTAAGTCAGTGCCCTAACTGTATAAATGATAGACTTTCATAAACATCACAAAACCATTCTGATGTGAGAATTGTATTATAACACAGGTGAAATTCCCTTTCTTTCCCAGTGATGACTTTCACCCATGAGTGAGAAAGGAGTCAAAATAGCTCAGCATCACAACAGTGATATTTTATATCTCGAAACCAAGCCCTCTGAATTCCAAGGCCAGGAAATTCTTATGATTAAGATGTTTCTTACAGACATTAAATACCCAATATAGTTTATGTTGCTTATTAATGGTCAAGGAGAATACTTTAAAGTTTATATTTAACACAGAAATTTCAAGTATAAACTTCTCCCATGACATATATTTGCTATTGCTGAGCTAACATTGAAAGACACGTACTAACTTTTTAAATTTCCTGACTTTTATGATAGCTCAATTTTGCAACCTTAACATTATTTTGAAAGTAGGATTGTGTAAAATTTTCCCCAAGAGACCAAGAGAACTATGTGCTTTTGAAACCTTGCCTTTCTGTAGCTAATTTCCCTGGATTTGCTGGGGTTTTTCCTTCCAACTGAAAATCTCACAGACAGGAGCAAAATCACAGGACCTCAGAAATAATCAAGTGTGTTTCTAGTACCCTGGTGCCTTTACTTTTCTGCATTTGCTAGGTGTTTGTTCTATGGTGCAGGTGTACGTCTGCTATGGATCACAGCCCTATGCAGGAAAGCACTTGACATCACTAGAACTACTCACATGCCTAAGGTGAAGCACTTTCTTCAGTGCTGTCTTGTTGGATTGGGGAATATCTTTAGAGATGTTTAAACTTGAAAGGAAAGTGAATTTAATTTTCCTATTGATGCATGTGGGATTTAAAAAGGTGATGAATTACATCTAATGGCTGCTAGTGGGCATATTCCCTGGACATGACTGGGAAATTAATCCTTTCAGTCTATATGGAATTGTAAAGTAGTGTAATAAGTAAGAGAAAGTGGGTTCATTTAAAACAAAACACATGTCATTCTCAGTTTGTATCCAGATTGTTTTGCATCTCAAGGTAAGAATTTGTTTCTGTGCCCACTGCTGGTTGGTTTTCTAGGAGTTGAGCAGATGATGGGAGCTCTTTTATTAACTGGCCTTTTTAGGTGAAAATTCTCCCTCTGTGAGGGGGTTTAGCAGACCCATGCAACATTTAACCTCCCTTAAACAGGATTAAGTGGTGTCTGAAGGCTAATGTTACCTCTCCAAAATGAGATGGCTTTTTACCCCTCATCAGCTGAAAGCGAAGGAAAGGCAGCATCCCTCAGTCCAACTCAGAGAAACCACATGATGAGTGTCAGTAGGCACCTGCTTCTCACACAGTATGTTGTCTTCTTCCCTTTGCAGCAAGGAGGGAACAGACAGTCTATGCCTGTCTGTGATGAGCTGTTTCATTACTAACCTTAAATGACACATGGCTTTACACTTAGAGCTAATGTGTTAACTGCAGGAAGTCACCTATACAAATGTGACTAAGATCTGCAATGGAAAACCAGTATCTTTTTAAACAAGGGCAAATCATTTTTGCTACAAAGAGTACAAAACTTTGTGGAAGCAAAGGTCTTCCAAAGGGCTCAGCATCATACAGGAGAAAATGATTCACACTGCTGGTAGCCTGGTTTTCAAAATTATGTACAATGATGGGTGTTTAATTTGAAAAATACTGGCTGATGCAAGTTTGTTTCCTTTGAATACCTTTTTCCCTAAACCATGTGCCAGCATCTTTTCCTGTGCTGATGAAAGTATCTACTTTAGGCACTGAAAGGAGTAGGAGATACTTTCACAGTGTTCCAAAGAAAGTGAAATACCCTCTTGTAAATTTATTTTTCACTCATTTAGGTGTCGTCTGGTTGAATGCTGCAGATGCCTCTGTAAATATCTGCAAGGGGGGGACCTTTCGGGAACTCAAGGCTGTCGATATACTGTGCCCAGCAGTCAGAGCCAATAGAAATAGACCCAATGTACTCTGTTTTTATTTCCTACTTGTTCCAGGGTATCTGCAGGTTTTTTCCCTGCTCAGAGGTGAGCAGTGCCAGCAGCGGTCTGGGTGAGCCACAGTCCACTGCAAGCCCTGCCTCAACTGGGCTAGAAGGTCTACAAGGGTAGCGCAGAGTGGCCAGGGCTGACCAACCTGTCCCTGCGAGCCACAGTGTTCTTCCTGCTCTGCTGTCTATCCAGCTGTGCTTCTGAAGGCAGCAGGGATGATTCTCTCCCTGCTCCCAGGGAATGAAGAGAAGCTTCCTGCTCTCCAGGTTCCATCAGGCTGGCTAGGGAGAATCCTGGGCTGTTGGCAGCTCCCCAGGGCAAGGGCAGTAAAAGCACTGGATGGCCCTGGAATGACATGTGAGAGTCAGGTGGAGTAAGGAATAGTTTTGGGTTTTTTTTTCATTTTGCCAAACTAAAAGATGTGAAGACCTTCTTCCTTTTTTTTTTTTTGGGGGGCGGAGAAGGAGGAAGCAGAATGGCAGCAATAACACTCTTTTTGTCTAGTTTCCCCCTGCCCCACAAAATGAAGGCATTTTTTCCCAAGCAGTGTACCCCAAAGTGGAACAAGATTTTCTCTGGCAGAGATGATTTGCAGTGTTAGCTATTATAATGACTCCAAGGATCTGAGAATTACAGCATCACTGTCTTATTAGTGTCATTATTATTACTAGTCTCTTAATACTATTTCCAAGGTGTCAATACACTTTTCTGAGACGGCCACATGATCCAAGGACTTCATCAGTGCCCATTACAATGATGGAAAAAGCCACATTATTCTGACTCGCCTAACACAGCAATTAACCCGCCAGTGCTTCCTTGATGCAGCGATTCATAATGATGAAAGCTCCAGACCTGCTGGCTCCAAGGAGTTACTTTTACTGTATCAACTTTTCACGTGCAATAAAAAGTATAGCCACATGAGAAATCGAACTTATCTGTGTACCCCCAGGTTTCAGAGAGCAAAAGACTTCTAAACCAAGTGATGTGATTAGGAGAAATAAGGAAATGAAATCATTTAATGGGAATGTGTAATGCATAGAAGGAATCAATAAATAGTTCCCATGAGTTATCAAGGGCCATTCAATACTTTTTGGACCAAAGCTATCTAATCCCTACTCTTTCTGTTTTATTTGTCTTCCATTCTACCATGCATCACTGGAATATCATGCATCCTGTGAAGATCACATCAGTTGCCCAGTCCCAGGATAAGAGGTACTGTAAAAGGGTCAAGTTTTCTTTATGTTACATATCGTTCTCAGTGAGAACTCTCTGACTCTTTAAAACTGCTTTAAAGCCTTATTAAGGATATGGATATAAGCCTGTTTCCACACACACAGTTACCTTCCTTTTCCTGTTTCTTAATAGATGCTATGGTATAATCATACCTCATGATTGCCCAGTAACAGTAATATATCTGGATGCTGATAGATAAAGCAGTACAGTGTGGTGGGCTGTATGGGTGGTGAATCATTTAAAAGTAGTTATTTCAAAACAAAAAGGAGGCAATAAAAGCCTGCAGAGCCTTTTTGTGACATCTGTGTGACCTTGCTCTGACTAACAGCTGAATCTGTTGCTAGATGTTTTCTGACTTACCTACCTGAGTTTCTTTCACTACACAAATGGGACAAAGGAACAAAGGTAGAAAACTGTTAGACCTGAGTTCAGCAACCACTGATGTTACCATTCATTTAAATGAATCCTGGGCCAAGATTTTAATTCTGGGTGGTGTCAAATTATTCTCAGTAAACCACAGTAAACTTTCAGAAGACATGATGTTTAGGGTGAATGCCAACTGACCTCAGCTGCTGAGAAACTCAGAGACATCAATTAAATTAAATTCATTAAATTAAAGACATAATTTGGACTAGCAGATTTTTTTAATACAAGGTAGTGTTAAGCAACATCAGCCTTCAGCTCTTTTGGTTTGGTGATGTCTACCTGAGCTGACGAAGGTATGCCAGCAACCAGTAGTTCACATTAGCTTATGACTCTGAACCTCTATGACACAGTCAGACTCTGTTATCACAAACTCTTAGTTTTGACCCTTAATAGCACTCTATATTCGACCAGGAGGATGGTCTATCTACTGATATTTATCATTGCTGGAAAAATTGCAACTGCTTTTATGTGGGTAAAAGTCCTTGTGCTGGTGGAAGTTGAGCCAGGCTAGGGAAAGCTGAAGAGGGCTTCAGGCTTTGCATCATTCTCCTGAAAATCAAAAGAGATTATCTGTGGAATGGACAACGCTTTACCAGGTACTGCAAAGATTTAATTTTAATCAGCCTGAATTCTGAAATCACAATATTTCTTCATCTAGTAATTCTGTGTGTCATCAATGTGTCTGATGGCATGATCACACCAAATCCTATGTTTGAAGATATCTAATTTGGGAGATATGGGTTATGGTTTAGATCCAGTGTATAGCTTAAGTGTGTATCTCAATACACAGCAGTCTCTTTGTGCAAGTTTTTCTCAAACTTGCTAAAAAAAAGGTGTTTTACATAGGAATATAGAAAATTGTATTGAGTTGCAACAAAGATCCATCTACTCCTGTCGTCTGCCCCAACAGTGCCAGTAACTGAGGCTTAGGAAAGAGAGTGAAAATAGGGAAAGCACATAGCGTCGCTCTTCCAGAATATTGTCCTTGTAAGCTGATGATCACAGATTTCTTGTGTCTGAAATGCTGTCTTAGTGTTTCACCTTAATGACTGTTTCTTTCATTATTTTGTCCAATTACTTTTTGAACCCCTGAAAGAGTTTTAAAGTCGGATCAAGTGTCCTATGGCAGAGGGCAAAGCATTTGTTTTTTCTTAATGTTTTGAACTGCTATATCCTAGTTTCATTGTGTGTCCCTCTTTTCCTACATTAGGTAGTCATTCCCTCTTTAATGTCTTTGTGCTGCTCATGACCTTTTAATATACATGCAATGTGTGGACAATCCAAAACCACAGAGTTCAAATCTACATGATATCAGGAGATAGAAAATGGTTTGGCTTTTCATAGTGAAGCTACATTTCCACCTATTTCTATTTTCCGCCATTTTCCACCTATGCAACCTGCAGTTCTCAGCATAATAAAACATAATAAGCGAGGGTCATTGGCAAATGGAGGTAAGTTTTTTAATGCCTGTTGAGAATCTGTTGCCATATGTTTAATAAATGCTTTCATTCAATAAGCATATATTCAGCATTAAGAAACATGGAACACTACAGGTTTTTTGCATCAAGTGCCAAGATAATAATCATCTGGCAAGTAACTGTTCACTCAGAGTAGTAAAAGGCCACTGAAGCCAAGACTCACTGTTACCACTATAGCAGTAATTATTTGCTGATGACCACCAGTCTTCAGTGAAAATTTCAGGTGCCTCTGGTATTTTTCAATTTTTGTGAAGTTCCAGGTGACTCAGGTCCATCTCTGCTGCTCTTGCTCACACGGAGTTTCATCTGATTGCAAATGAGCCTCAAAAGATTTGAGTGGAAGCAAAAAATGACTCATGCTGAGGAACAGCAGCAGAATCTGATCCTGTGTTGCTGGTCTCTAAATGATTTTTGCGTAGCTGGCACTAAGGCATTACATACATCTTTAAAATACTGGAGGTCTGGGTTTATTACCAAGCATAGTTTAAAAAAAGATGTATGCTATTTCTATTAGATTCTGTTTGTAAAAACTACGTATTCTTAGGCTGAATAGTGCAATTCCTGAAGCCAAAAGTAAATGACAAATTCAGACTTCTGGAATTTTGTGACTTCCTCTGAGAAAACAACCCCGAAACCTCACCAGACACATCTGTATACGTCACCATTCAATTATTACTGTTTTACTAGACTGCAAGTTATTTTGCCTTACACCCAGTGGTCCAGGGGAAAAAAAAAGTCCTTATTGACAATCAGTGATATGGAGAAAAAGTTAATTCAATAAAATGAAAAATTATCTGACAATAATTACAGTTGCAAGTCTTGCTTCTGGGCACACCATGAATGCAATCTGAACTTCAGACCTCTGTTGTTATACCACTCTATTCTGCCGTAGAGCAATCCATTTTGGTCCTGGGAGCTCCAGATGCTGAAATCACTTTTTCTGGGGGAAAAAATGTACTAAAAACATGCTAAAAGCAAAAGCTCAAGAAGAATGTTGCTTGATTTTCACTACCATGGAGCTCATTTGCAGAGAGGAACTGCAGGGAAAGGCACACATATGAGAGAGCAAAACAAACTTCTTTCCCCTGTCTTCAGGACATGTTATACTTGCTGCTGGTATAAATTAGAATGGATCAACAAAATGACATCATTTATAACTAAACATGCACTTCAGGATGAAGAGATCAAAATTTAATCTAGGCTCACATCACAGCAAGCATTGTCACTTTTAAGTTGTTGAATGCCTGCTGAAATTGATGGCAGTCAGGGGCATCAGGCACTATTGGGGTCCTAAAGGAGGCACCACTACAGTAGGACCTTTCTTTCTTTCCCTCCTTCTATAAGCAGATAAGAAAAATTACCACTGACTCTCCTGCAGCAAACAGCTTGGCAAAGCCCAGAGACAGCCAAGATTTGTTTTTCCCTGCTAGCCTCCTGGCCCCACGCACCAGGGAGAAGGTTGCAAATCACCCCATTGCTGTCAGCAGCATGGGAGAGCTCTCATTCACAGAAGAGGGCGCACAGAATCTACAGTATTTCACTGAGTGACATGCAATCTATAGTTCATTTCCAGGTCCTCAGGCAAGTGGTAGTAGGTCAGTAAAAGCTTTTGCCACTGTTTGTTTGGAAATATAAAATCTTCGCTCTTGATCATTTTAAGAATTACATTGTCAGGTGAGCAGAAATAGGTTTCAATAGCTGCTGTGTGGGGAACAACCTACTAAATGGATGCTAGCTAACGTGTCCATGGTGGTTCCATGCCCTGTGGTGAAGACGAAAGGCTGTGTATGCCAGGCTGGGCACATGGGGTGTATGAGCACAGGGGTACATAGCTTCTTCCCAGACCAAAGAGAACTGAGGCACATTTGCTGTGAGGGAGGCTTTCTATGTTCACTCCAGCAAACGCAACAATATTTCTTTGCTACATGCCTACAGTTCAATCTTGAAGATATTTATAGAAGAAGGTAGATAGTATGACTCATGGCATATAAAAGAAGAAATGGGGATACAGGGATATTTGGTCACAAAGCAGTCTAGGAGGAGTGCTTGGAAAAGGTTCCCACATTTCCAATTTCCTGCAGAGAGAGCTGAGGTCCCTTCTAAGGGCATGAATTTAAGCCCAGATCTTCTGCACACCCTAGCAGCAAGTCTTCGGGACAGGCTCCATAATGTGGTCTCAAATATCAGCAAAGCGAGCAAATATGAGGAAAGACAGGCTTTGTACTGTGACAGTTGCTGCCATTACACTCTGAGACTGTGCGGCTGCATCTTCAGCTCTTTGGGAAGCCTACCAAAAAAGAATTACAGCAATTGAAAAATGTGGCCAAGAGAGCAAGCAGCACTCTTACAGGATAACTGCAAAGTAAATAAGGCTGCATACAGCATTTGTAAATTTTACAGCCATTAAAAAAAAAAAAGGGAAAAAAAATCACTCTTATGACCTGTTCAATACACATCTTTCTAGCAAGAGCTCAGAACTGAAAATAGCCAATTAATAATACTAGAACTAACACTTTCCAATCACATTCTTCTCTAATTCACACAACATGGATATGTACTAATTGCCTATTCATTTGCATTTACCCTACATTACTTGATTTTTCAACATGGCAGGTCTTCTGGACCCAGAAAGGGGTATCATTTGAATCTCCAGCACAAGATCTCAGGTATAGAGTATCAGTGTGTTGATGATAAAATATTCCATATTTAATTTCATCTGAGTGAAATGCCTTACAAAGTACCCTGAAAATGCAAGAAACAGGGCAGGTTTCAAATCCATCAGTACTGCCTTGCAATGACTCTCAGGTGTCTGAGTGATGACTGTGTCCATAAGTGTCAAAACCATGTAAGGCTCATTTCAGAGAAAAACTGCCAATGACAATCTGCAGTCAGCAAGTTAAAAAGCTGCTGAAATGTGCTGTATTATCAAGGATCCATGACAGGCAACTATAGGACCTGGCAGGACCTCCATAGCAAGCAAGAGATATACACTGGCACTAGAAGAAAACCAGCTGGCAGGAGTGACCCAGCCCAGAGAAACAGGTAACTTTTCCAGAGGAGGGCAATTTAACACCAGTGGCTGACCGTATAAACCATCTTAAAGGTCTCGCAACAAATAGGCTCCGTCAAAGCAGTTCCTGTGGCTCTTGATTTTCAATCAGACCTTTAACTGTGAAATTCTTCAAAGTGTCATCACCCTCTTCCTATTTATTGGCTGTGTTAAACCATGAGCCAGGAGAACAAGACCTCATGAGTTTTGGGCCACCACTATCCCAGCAGCCTTAGTTCCCCTTCTTTCCCATGCCCTGGCAACACTTGTCCCAGCTGCCTACAGTCTGAAAAAAGCTGAAAAACAGATACAAGGAGCTCCCTTGTGGAGAATAACTGTGAGAAAGTAACTGGGTGTAGCAAAAGGGGACAAACCAATAGGTCTGCAGGAGTTGTGGTTTCATCTCTGCTAGGAGGACTGGCCCTCCTACAGATAGGATGGATGTGGACCTAAGCTTCCAGTTGCTTTTTCTGTTTCAGGAAACCAAAATAACAACAGGAACACCTAATTTCATCTGAAACTTGCCAGGAAATTGTGCCCCTCACATTTGGATGTGGAATTTGGATGTGGAATTTGGCTGAGCAAACTGTTTTCATCACCTTTAAGTTAAACTATTGCAAGCAATACGTTCTCAAGCTGGAGTTAACCACAAAAAGGCACTCAGAACCCGTAAGTGGTTCATGAGACTTGTCTCCTCAGTCAGACATGCCAAAGAAAGCACTTCACACCAGTACTCTCCCCTCCCTCTGGACTGCTGGTCCAGTTAAACAACTGGCTTCAACGATCTTGTCTTTCAGCTGTAAAATCTTGAAATGGCCCAGGCATGGCTCACAGACCATCTTTCTTCCTTCTTCCTCTCACAATGATCAGTAGGGACAGCAGTTACCATTTTCCAAAGCACCAAAAGAAACTTAGGAACCTCTATCTTTTCACATTGCACTGGCTTGAGCTCTAACATCTCTTGGACATTTTTGAAAAAAGTGTACATGAAAGGAGTCTGGGAGCCTGAATGCACAGATCTAGTGTGCAGGGAAGAGACATTCCCGATTGCTGAGCCCCACTTCAAAAAGGAATGTGGTTTAGTTAAAAGCACGAACTTAAAATCCCATCTCCCTGTGATGTACTTGGCATCAGAAACCAGGTGACAGGTATTTTCCCTGAGAAGAGATAAAGTAATTGAAACCTCCCTTATCCTCCTAAAGCTCAGGCAAGATGACAGGTTGTTGATTAGATTCTCCCTGGAGCTGACTCATAGCCCCACTCTGGAGGGGGGTGCTATAGTTCAGCAGTTTACTTGGCTTCTCTGCTTCATGCTGAGAAAAAAAACAAGAAGTCCTTTGTGTGTAGAAGTATCCCAGAAGACAGGGAGTAACTTTTTCAAAAACAGTCAAGTACTGTAGGAGGTACATCCTTTCCATAATAGTCTATGTACTGCAGGATTAGCAGAAATATTCATAGTGTGCCTCACTGTATATTTAATCATCAAATACTCCATAAAAACTCCACTACACACAGCAAATTCTATTATTCTTTTCCTTAAGTTGAAGCCTTTTTTTCCTCCTTTTCAGTTACCTGGAGATTCAACTGAAGGAGTTGTGGATGAACACACAATGGCACACAACTCTGAATTGAGAAGCGATGAAAAGGAAATAAAGCTCCTTGAAAGTGAGGATTGTAGAACTTGTATATGAGACAAAACAGTACTAGGATAAGGAATAATGAAAGCTACTGTATGGGAGTGAAAAGAGAATGTGATAGGATATACAGAGCCTTTGCCACAAGGGAAGAGGATGAAGCTCCTGAAGCAGAGAGGCGGTTAAGGGCAGCTATACAGCGGATGGAGGCCAAGAGCTCAAGACGTGTGAAACATATTTGGCCTGCAAAGATGTTCTCCCTCAGTTCCTTTTGGTAGCTGTTCCCCATGACTCACACATCTCTTTTTTGCCTCTCTTGGGGTCTTTTCCTCATATAACATACTGAATTTGAAACATCTTGAAGAGCAACAGAGCCAAAAGTATCACCATTGCCATGGCTCAAACTGAGTTGAGAGAAATGTAAAGGATGGACTTCAAAATAAACAGGATACATTTCCAGGGTCCCTATCAGAAAGGCATTTTGATTAGACCACTTATATGAACCTGAAATAGGGGTTTACCCCTACTGCAAAATGGCAAGAAAAATTAGTAAATGCTAATCTCTCTCAGATAAGGCTGGTGCAGTAAAAAAGGTCAAACCCAGTGTTCTGCTGTGTAACTGTTGTCTTCTGATTTTACACTGTACTTTTCTTAACAACTTGCTCAAAAAAACCTTTCAAGAGCCTTTTAAGAAGTGGTTTGGATATAAACAATTAATTTGTTTTAAGAGTCTTCTCCTCCTTCTCATGTGAATAGCCAAAGGGACCTACCCTGCAGTCGGGGAAAGCAGAATTTTTCTCTTTAATGTAAGCCCTGTGACTGATTGAACTGACCTGCATTTCATACATTTCATGCTGTCATAGAATCAGAGTGGTTAGAGTTGGAAGGTACCTTAAAGATCATCTAGTTTCAACCGCCTGCCATGGGCAGAGACACATTCCACTAGGCCCAAGTTTCTGAAAGCCCTGTCAGATCTGGCATGTTCCACATTTGTCCTAAACCCATTTTTTGCATCCATGCAAAAAAACAAGTTTACTTCAACAAGGAGCAGACAAAACTTCTTCTACAGTATTTATTGTTACTGACCAATACTTCACTATACAAATAACCAACTGAAACTAGTATAGTAATGCAGCAAAAGCTGGGACCTTCTGAGTTGGTTTCCCATCAGTGAGTGAACACTGATGTTACAGAGGGGAGTAGAGCTGCCTTTACAAGCAGTTGTTGGCCCACGTTCAGTTCCCAGCTGGTGGAAACCCATGGTATCTTTTTTTGCAGTTACTCTGTGGCCAGTTTAGCTTTTGGGGCAAGGGATGTGATGGTTGTGCAAGGGGAAGAAAGAGGGCAGCTAGGGGGGCAGAACCTGAATATTTTCTTTCTACAATTTGTTTCTTACAAGCTGTATATTTCATTTTGTGACTAGAAATGGTTACAAATAGATTACAGACAATTTTGTTGTAGGAAATCCAGCCCAAATACGAAGTTAGGTATGTGCAGATCTACCCAATATTTAACTCAAGAGAATGAGGCAGAAGACCTGGCTCCTTGCTTTTTGAAAGCACTCCCCTAAAGGACAACTACATCACAAAACTAAGAACTGCAGAGCTTTTCATTAAAGACAGCACAGAGCTGGTGCACTGCAATAAGAAACTGACAAAACTAAGGGCAACAGCAGCATGTGCTGAATTCTGCCATGAAAATTATGTTCACTGTGAGGATGGGCAGAATCTCACCCGGCGAAGATAGATGCAAATCCTCTTGCTTCATAATGAACATCACTTTGAATGCAATGACTAGAAAAGTTTATTACGTTTATATGAAATACCTCACTTCCAATGAAACAAAAATGCCAAGCTTAAGGCTGCAGTATGCACAACATACCAGTGCACATATCTAAAGACCTTAGCACAAATGAATCTGCTGGACACACACCAGTAGCGGATAATAGAAGTGGTCTGTGTCAAGTATGCTTCCAGCAGCAGCTTCTTTATATAGTCCACTTTTGCTGAAGCCAAAGAAAAAGGTACTGTTGCCTTCAGCATCTAATTTTCATGTTCAGAACAATTTTGGAAAGCTCTAGAAAAGAGCCCTGGACAATTTGCTATGAGGCCTGCCTCTCTATTTGGCTTAATGCATAGGGAAATATAATGTTCCAGCTGAAGAATATTTAAAGTTGTTCTGGGTTTTGTGCGACTAATAGCAATATTTTGCTGGATGTAAAGTATTGCAATGGAGGCTTTGAGCCAGCTCTTTACCAACAGCTTATTCAAGCAGCATGGTGCTGATAAGTAGTGCTAATAACGGAATCTCTGTGAGAATGCTAAACCTCACAGCCTGGGATTGAATTCATGTCCTCAAACACTGTAAGTGGATCCTCCTATATAATCAAATCACCTTCTCCCTCTTGGGAGAAGGAGAAATATGAGAAACCCCTTAACTACCACCACTGCTAAGCACACACTTCAGTTTACTTTCCAACAAGAAAGGATTTAAGGATCTACCTTTTCTTTCGGACAAATTAATTATCGTCTCTTTTATCTTTAAGCAAACTTAGAATAGATCCAAGAAGAACTACAAAAATATTATGCTGCAAAGGCAATATTGACACAATTTTTGAAGCTGTAAAAGTCAAGTAATTTGGAATGAAGGTTGAAAAGCTGTCTTTGCCTCATCAGTCAGACACAGGGATTTACAGCAGCACCTACTGCCTGCAAAAGGGAGGGAAGGAAATAGCAGTTTTCCCTCAAGCTCGCGATGAATTATGTTTTGGGGGGTGAACAGAAATAGTGGGTTAGGTTTTATTTCCTCTTACTTCTGAGACAAATAGTGAAAAGAATTAAAGTCTTCTGTGCAGGATGTAACTGGTTCAGGTCTTTTTCCTCTTGTATCCTTTATCTGGGTATGTAGCGATAACCAGTTAAATTCATATGTTAGTATTATCTTTGTGTAAAATGTTAACCACATACATTTCATATTGCATACATTGTTTTTATGTGTGCATAAGTACACTGAAGAACAAATCACAGAATAGTTAGGGTTAGAAAGGATCTGAAGACCATCTAATTCTAACCCCTCTGCCACAGGCAGGAACGCCACACACTAAACCATGCCACCCAAGACTCGATCCAACCTGTCCTTGAGCACTGCCAGGGATGGAGCATTCACAACATCCTTAGGCAACCTGTTCCAGTGCCTCACCACCCTCACAATAAGGAATTTCTTCCTTATATCTAACCTAAACTTCCCCTGTTTAAGTTTAAA
>WYDI02011350.1:11839-25657 GCA_009867235.2 Psittacus erithacus
ACATGCCCATCGAGCCCGATGCATTCACAGAAGGCTCTGTGCCTTTTGAAGTCAGCCTTCAGGTGAAGTGTGCCTTTGTGCTATTGTAACATCCCATTTTAAGCCTACTTCAAATGCAGAAATGTCCCTTTTTCTGATTAGTGAGTCTTAAAATGGCGCAGCTGGAGGTGGTTTCAAGAATAGCAGAAAGCTGAGGAAAAACTTCCTTCTCCTGCCTTTGGTTACAAAACACTACGACACGTTTGACACTGTACCTCAGAGTCAAACCCTGCTATGCTCGTGAAAGGAGGAAGAGACAAAGCTGAAGAAATGTAAGACATGAAAGTGCTCTTAGGAACTCACTAAGGATCTGTGGATGACTGTCTTTAGAAGAATCTAAAAACTCTTTGTTTCCTTCCTACACTTACTGAATTCACTCCTTTTAGTTGCTTTCTTTACATCCTCTGTAGAGCTGCAGGTGACTTGGATAGTTTTGTGAAGGAGGTTAGGACACTCCATAGGCAGCCACACTCAGAAACTCTCTGGCTTCACCTTGAACAGGGATCTCATATTTTAGGCGGCTTTGTCTGCCTGGATTATTCTACTGCACTAGAAATGGGAAGGGATAATTCGCTGCAAGCGGGTAAGATTATTGCTCCACTGAAGACTCACCAGTTTATGCCTGCAGAAGATTTGCATCTGTATCTCTGTAATAGTAACTTTACAAATAATTTAGCTGTGGCTTTTTGCTTTCAATTTCATGCCTTATATGTCATAATTCTTCTGTTTCCAAACATTTCTTAGTGTGTAAGGCATAGTAGGGAGCTGGAGCACTCAGCGTAAATTGCACTCTCTCCTTCACTGTGAGGCTATTAAACACACATATAAAGAACAGTTGTAAAGGACTGGTATGTGATCTTAGAATCTAAGGGTATGTCTGACAAATCTGTTGCATTTTCTGCACATAGGAGACAGATAAGGACATTCTATTCCACCATTCTATACTGTATCTTTCAAATGTTCATGCTTTGAATGTTTCATGTATTTCTAAAGCATAAATGAAATATTTCAACTATAAAAAATATCTAAAAACATGCTGAAGCCAATGGAAGATTGTTATATTAAGGTGCAAGATACGGAGATGGACTTTTAGTGGATTTCCAGTTTAAGATTTTGCATTCCACTCAGAAGAAAATTCCATTAGGTAAAAGACAGTAGGAGCCATCAGGCTTATGGCTGAACAGACATGGGGACAATGGTACTTTTATTTATTTAGGGAAATCTGTTTAAACATCACTGGAATTCAAGTCCCCCTTTATGTGTGTCATTTAATAAAAAGAATAGACTGAAACACTGTTAGGAATCCTAAATTCTCTCAAGTTTTACCTTGTAGATGTAGACTAATTGTAAGGGAGTAGTATGAACAATTTCTACTTACATAGGAATTAATTATCTTATATTCAAGTAGCCGTTAATTATCTTGTACACCTGAAGGTTCACAAGGACATGGGACCTGATAAGATGTATCCATGGGTCCTGAGGGAACTGGCAGATGAAGTGACTAAACCACTATCCGTCCTATCTGGAAGTCCTGGCAGTCCTGTGAAGTTCCCAGTGACTGGAAAAGAGGAAATATAACCCCCATTCTTAAAAAGGGAATAAAGTTGTTGTGATATTCCTGTGGAAGAACAGTCAGAGATATTTAGTGTCTAACACATGGTGGTGCAGTCAAGAGAGGCCTGGGATGGAGGTCAACACTGCTGTTCTGAAAACAGTCTTCAGATATATTATTTGGGAAGTAGCACAGCACTCCTTTCACTGGGGATTTAATTCTATTCTCAGACCAGTGGCAGGAGAGTGATGAGTTGGGACACCAGGCTTATGCTAAGTCATGCAAATTATTATGAGGAACCATCTTTTCCCCAACCCCCATCACTCATGGAATTCCTCCATTTTTCATACCTCTCTTTTTATTACCTGGTAGCACTGCTAGGCAGATAATCCAAGATTTCTAACCTTGGTTTGAAGCCTGAAAGCATTTTATTGTCTGCATCGTATCCTGTGAGAGACTGTTTCTGAGCAATTGCTTCCCTACATAGAGTGCAACTTTCCTACCTGCTCACACCAGTCCATCAATTAAGTCCTTTCATCTATCTAAATAGCCTCAACACTGATATTCAATATCACAGTACTTCAGCAAACACCTGGCAATTGAGACTCTCTGTACCAGGAGGCTAATATCATGTCTGGCGTTGAACGTGGTGGAAGAGAAATGCTGCACAGCAAGTAATAAATTATTATGTTTCAGAACAAAAGAACAGTAGGAAGATAAATCTACTACTAGGAAAACTAGCAGTAGTGCAAGTATATGTGGTCCTCATGCGAAAGCATAGTCAAAATCCCTACTGAGGGTTATGCTTCCAGCCTAGCAAAGGGCAGGAATAGCGTAATAAACAGGCAGTACATCAAGGTTCTGGAAAGAAATCATCCTTTGGACCCAGTCTACCTTGATCTGTCATAGAAGGCACTGACTCCATTAGTTTCTTGTTAGAGAAGTTTGAAAAGATATGGAAATCAGATTCAGCTCAGGTAAGCATCTCTTCTAAAACAAGTAAAAGAAAGGCAGGATGCTGTGACTTAAGTCTAAAATCCTGTTAGTGCAAAATCCCTCTGTTGTGGGATTTCTGCTCCTTCTGATTCAAACTGCTGTAAAGAGAAATACTGAACAGACAAGATAGATGTACTATAGAGTGGTACAACGCCCAGCAGATACACTGCATAAACACGTTTCTGGGTTGGAGCTCGCTTTGCTGCACGTCTCCAAATGCAGTTAGGACAAATACACACCTTGCTTCTTGTCGTTGCCTCCACTGACACCTGGAAGTCCAAATAAACCCTTCCTTGTCTTAATGGTGCTGTCAATACCACGTTAAAATGATGCTGAAATCCTGGCCTTTTCCTAAGCCAGCAGCACGCCGCTGTGGATGTGTTGATGCTTTGGGGTCTCCAGCCCATGCTCCTTTGCCCTGTGCTTTCCTTTCCCTCTGGTGTTTTTAGAAACAGCCACTTCTTTTTTGTTGCCGTCTGTCAGTTGTTGAAGCAGGGCCAGATGGAAGCCTCCAGCTCATTTGTGATTTATGGTCCACTGTTCGGATGTGACTCCTTGTGCTCTGGATCTCCTCAGAATTTAACAGTCACTGCACTCAGAATGGTGAAATAATCAGGGCCAGGGAGCAGCCTCCACACCCACCCATGATGGCTTATGCTGCTGAATTATCTGCATACTGCCTATCATGATTTTGCCATGTTTCAGTAAGTGTTGACTCAGTGCCCAAACGTGGTTGCAGGTTTGAAGATGTTTATTAGCATTCAGGCCATACAAAGCAACTCATTTTTCAAAGGAGAGAAGACAGTTTAGCCATCATGACATACTACTGTGTTTCAAGGACAGAAGACAAGCTCTTTTAATTGATAGCATAGGCACAACTTCAGACAGGTACTTCAGAGGTTTGGGAATACTGTACTGTCATGTTTACAGCCTCCTGGGTTGAGTATTTCTTTCATAACCTGCTCGGAGCACCAGTGTGGTTACATGCTGTGTAAGAGGAGGTGAAGAGTATGCCAGGGTCACCGCATCTCAAGAGTGAGAGAAGCCTCTGGAGTAAATTTTCTCTCTCACAGCAGGCTATTCACCTTTTCTAGCAGGTAGCATCTTCGTTTCTCATTCTCTGCTTCCTCAGCTCTAACTTTTCCTTGCCCTTGGAAGTCTGCTTCAGAAATACCTCATCACCCCTGTGTCAATGATATTCCCTTTTCCAGCAGCATCCTGAACCCATGGTTTTTTGTATAAAAGCAACATATTTCAGTAACTCACTGGTTGTCTGAATGGCTGTTTTCAAGATTGGCACTTTTAAATGAATAGGGATGGTCCAAAGACGTAGAAAATCTGATGGTTTAGATCAAGATAAAAAAGATATTTGAAGACCATTATTAAAGTTACCTGGCAATTCCTTTTTTGCAAGCATAGTTGGGAGGGATGCAAATTAGTTAGGAGTCAGGCCTTCAATTTTAATCTCTGCTTCTGATTCATATTGTGACACTGAGCTGGTCCTTCATTTCTTTGACTATCTCAGCTACATCTTTGGGAATGATCTGCCAACTCTCTGGCTGTATGTTCACTGTTCAGCACAAGATCATGGTTTAAAAGAAGCACAAATTTAATGCAAAATGGGCAGTTCATATTAGACAAATTAGTCCACAGCTAAAATATTTAGTTTCAGATTATATAAAAACATATAATTAGAAAGGCAGAAAAGAATAATATAAAGAAATGAATGTATCATTAATTAAGGAGGAAGTTGACTTAACAGAGATTGGTGGAAGAACTTGGCTATTTCTATTTCCTGTGAGAGAAATGATGTGCACTTCATGTGGTGTTATTCTGCATTGCATTTAGCACAAGGCTGTCAAGTACTTGAAGAGTGTGGGGAATAACCATGCAGCCTTCAGAGTGCAAGATGACACCCATTTCATGTCATGACACAATGCAGTGTAATCATCTACATGGTATAGTGATGAAAGGTTACTGGTTTATTTATAAAATCAATAATGAGCTCAAAAATAATGGTGTCGTAATTGATGCAAAATTGCTCAATTAGAATGATTTATGCTCATTATACTAGCTCAAATTGTTTCTAAATGAGGCATTGGAGGTTCATATTTGTTGTCTTTTGTCTAATTTTAAAAGACATTTAAAATAAAGCAGAAAATTAATTCAGTAAGTCCAGAACACAAAAGCAGTCTTGAAATGGAAGTAAAGTTTGTTTCAGTAATTTAAATGTATACTTCAAAAGAGATATGGGAGAAAAAAAGCAAAGTGAAATTGTTTATCTGCAATTTATAGGTTTAGGTGCTGAATAAATATGTAAAACGATGTTTCTTTGAAACCAAAATTGTATCTTACTGTGATGGGGAAAGAAAGAACTAATTTCTCAAGGCAAGGTGTCATTTTCGGAAGAAGAAGAGCATGTTTCATTTCAAAATAGCACAGCAGCTGCAGCACTTGTCTGAGATGTGTCTGGGTGTGGGACTTGAGTGAGATGCTGTGATGTACCATGGCAGTTGGCTATCCCAAAGAAGCCTTTCTCCAGAAGTTTCCTTTCTGGTTCATAGCATGGGATTTTACAACTGCTGAACTGCTCCTGAAATTAAATTATTTTTCTTATCTTTTCTGAAGCAAAACCCTAAGAGGATTTGTAAAAGTAACTCCAGCCTTCATTACCCCCTGTTCTGTACTAGACAATCTGGGCATAATTCTGCTCTTGATTTCACCAGTGGAAATGAAATTACTCTGAATAGGAATTGGTGTAGTGGAGGCTTACATTCAGACTGCAGCCTTTTCTACTACTGGAAGAGATGTTAGTTTCCAGTCATCCCAAATTTCCTTTGAATGGGAATCATGCTGCAGTTGTCTGTCCGCTAGAGATTGAATTACCTAGAGAAAATAGGGGAACCCCGTGAATACCAATTCACTCTGCTGTGCATTGTAGGATGTTTTTCTTTAGGAGGTCCAAACTCAGGTCAGTAGGAATCCATACAACAGTAAATAGAAGGAATTTTAAGACAGTCACATATATTTGTGAGTCATACCAATGAATCATCAAGTTAGAGGCGCAATCTGAATTTGTAATTTGTGCATATGAAAATCCACCTCTAACATACAACACAGTCAATGACTAATTGTCTTGGCATGGTAATGGCATGGCAATGACGATAACTGTCCTTATATGAAAGGTGCATGCAATTACAGTGAAACCAGAAAAGCCTAGAAGTCCAACTCTGGCCTTCTATGCAGCTAAAACACAGTATTATTATTAACAATATAATTGCAGAATGAATCCAAGGGGTGGAATGGCTCACTGAGTTGTGCTGTACGTATAAGCATTGTATCTTTAGGAGCTGCCACTTTAGAAAAGAGGATAGAAAAGAATTACTTTTACTGAAGTATGCAAAGAAAAAGAGAATTTTAGCAATTCTTCCCTTCTTGAAATGTGTGGGATAATTCCCTATTAAGCAAAACATATGTTACAACACTTTCCAGATGTTCACCGGGAGGAAGGTATTGTTGGAGAGATTAAAATAGCCTCCATGAGACTTTCTGTCAATTTTCTAAACAAGTTTCCATCATTAGATATTTTTAGCTGCTAAACACAGATCCATTAAAAGGGGGGAAAAAACCCTTCAAATCCAAAACAGTCATAAAACTTATTCTGATTCTGTTGTGTGCTCAATCACTTCAATGAAACGTAAAAGAACAGGTAATGACCAGCTATTTCTATAGCAGGGGTTAATTCCTAACCTTTCAGGGGGAAAAGGGCAATTTTTTAGCTACTTTAACATGGAATTTAATGAGTACTTCTTTTAATGATTTAAATTGGAAGATTTTCCCAAATTATCACAGTTTTAATGTGCACTGCTCAATCGGGAAGTCACAAAGTGCATTCTCTCAAAATATTCATTTCAAAACTACCAACAAATTGTCAAATGTAATTGACTATATTTTATAAAGTAAGGCCTGATAAGAAAAGGGCTTTGCTTGACTTCTGTTTTAAGGGAAAGGTAAAAAAGAAGACAAGGTTTATTGCTAGTCACAGTTAGCAATGGCTCAATAATGGAAGAGTTTTGAAGGCACAGATTTGTTATTAACAATTGCTATCAATGTGTAAAAGGAGTTACCAAAGCCTACCTGATCTCTGTCTAATCACCAGACAGAATGAAGTATCTCCAGTGTCATATTATCTCTTCCATATTTTTTTTTTCCAGAGCACAGGCTTTCCATTTGCTCAGAAATTTCTGGTTTATGAAGCTTTTCCCAGTAAAGACTGAAAACAAGTTGTGAGTTCATTGCTATTCCTCAGCACTGCAGTGTCTTCTTTTTCATGGGGGAATGAACATACAGGCTGAATCCATCATTTCCCTTCATGCCCATTCCATCATCCATGTAGTTGTCACATAATTTTGTTCATGTTACAGTTTCATGTACTATTCATTAAAGCCATTTAGCAGCAAACTGCCTAGAGCTAGCATGTCAGAAAGCTCCTGAGAAAGAACAGGAAGGAGTAGCCTGAAGTGAGTGACACTTTTCAGTGCTTTATAAAGTTTTCATTCATAAAAAGTGTATAACACACTTTTTATGTGTACCAAATGAAGATTGGTTTGTGATGATACTGATGTCTATCACTACAGTCTTTGATGAAGAGTCCCTCCCCAACATCCTTGTAGGCCCCCTTCAGATACTGAAAGGCTGCTTTGAGGTCTCCACGCAGCTTCTCTTCTCCAGGCTGAACAGCTCCAACTTTCTCAACCTATCTTCATACAGGAGGTGCTCCAGTCCCTTGATCATCCTCGTGGCCTCCTCTGGACTTGCTCCAACAGTTCCATGTCCTTTTTATGTTGAGGACACCAGAACTACGCACAGTGATGCAAGTGGAGTCTCAGGAGAGCAGAGTAGAGAGGGTCAGGATCACCTCCTTCGACATGCTGGTCACACATATAGTTCATGTTATAGACTTTAGACATTAGATAATCTTTTGTATGGCTTTTTAAAATATTGAGATAAATCTAGACTTGTTAAGTTCAGAATTTTAACTATGAGATTTGTGTTTTAGAATATAGATTTATTTTTTCTGGCCTTTCTCCTCTCCCAGTGTAACACAGTAGAACCCTGCTTAGCTTTTTTGGTAAGCAGCAGACAGCCAAGAGTCACTAGGAACAAGACTGAAGTAATTTGGCAATGAAGAGACACGTTGATACTTCTGCCCTTTAGTCAGATGGAATGAAAACTACTGGGAATAATTTAGTCTGGGGTTGCCAAGTTTTCACGCAGCCTACATCCTGTCTTCTAGACTGCTCCTTGAAAAATGCAAGTTCAATCAGGTAATAAAATCACATTTTCAATATGACACCTGTAAGTGTTGAGCTTATTAAGGCACAAAACCTTAAAGATATTCATGAGTAGTTTGGGCTTATTTCCAAGTTATTTAAGGAGCTCCAAAACATATCTCAGGACTAGCAATTCTAGCCTATTTCATGTACTATCTTCAATCTCACTTTGTGATACTAACTCCAAAATAGGATTTATGTGAGAGAAGTTACGAGTTTGCATGAAGTCCTCCATGAAGAGTCTGTAGGATTGAAGGTGGCTATGAATGAATCTAACAAGCTATGGTCTGCTTTATCCTGAGGCTGGTTGTTAAGTCGCTTTTATTTGGCTTCTGTCATAAACTCTGAACCAAAATAGCATATATAAAAATACCTTTCAATTCTCACAAGTATTCTTTCTCCTTGACTTTTAAGTTCTTTATATCGCTCACTCAGGGTCCCATTTCTGTGCCATTTTTGATGTTGAACAGAAGTAATGTGAGCAGATGTGTCAAACCTTTCCACTAATATAGAGTGCCACAACTGACTTCTTTCAAGTCTAATTTTGTAACTTTGACATTGAAAATAGATGTGCATTTTGACATTAGTATTAATTTCCATGGAGCTACTTGCAAAATACCATAGTCCCGAGTAGAATTACAAGACCTTTGAATTTTCCATGGCACTAAATGTGTCACTGAAACATTTGAATAAATCATGATAAGGTTAAACATCTCCTGTCTCACATAATAAGTTTCTTTTCCTTCCTTCATGTTACAGAACCTTTTAATAACTGTGGCGAGGCACTGGCACAGGTTGCCCAAGGAAGTTGTGAATGCTCCATCCCTGGTAGTGTTCAAGGCCAGGTTGGACAGAGCCTTGAGTGACATGATATAGTGTGAGGTGTCCCTGCCCATGGCAGGGGATTGGAACTGGATGATCTTAAGGTCCTTTCCAACCCAAACCAGTTTGTGATTCTAGGATTCTGTGAACACTTTATGTCTGGGTATGAAGGAGGAAACCTCAGCCCATCTGCAGGTATCATTTCATTTCATTGGTAGATGAGGGATGAACCAGGCTTTCACCTGCATGGAACAACAAGTTTTCCCTTTTCCTTAGCAAAAATGCCATTGAAAAACCTTGTCAAGTTTCATGCTTGAAAGGTTAGTTAAATAAAAATGAGTTGGAGAAACTCTGTCTCCTTCTGTATTTTAGCTTGAGGGAATGCAGTGGGAATCTCATCGGCTCATTATGGATGATTATAAAGTAAGAGGTATTGACAGAACTAACGGCTGTTTAAAAATGTTATTTTATAAATTAGAGCAAAAATGCAGGTAAAATGCAGACATTTTGTAAACAATTAAAGCTAAAGAAGTGAGGTGCTATTTAAACATTGTTTAAAATACTCAATCACTTAACACCAAGGACTTGGAATTCATTAAAGAGATGAGTAGTATGTATGCTTTGGATCTTCTTGTCGTGGTCTAAGCCCAGCCGGTAACTCAGAACCACGCAGCTGCTCTCTCACTCCCCCCCAGCCTTTTCTCCCCCTGCTCCCGGAGGGATGGGGAGGAGAATCGAAAGAATATAACTCCCACTGGTTGAGGTAAGAGCAGTCCAGTAATGAAGGTATAACACAAACCACTGCTGATGCCACCAATAACGATAATGATAAGGGAGATAACAAGGGAAGAGAATACAACCGCTCATCACCCGCCAACTGATACCCAGCCTGACCCAAGCAGCGATCTAGCCCTTCTGGGGAACTGCCCCCCAGTTATATACTGGACATGACATGCTGTGGTATGGAATACTTCTTCAGTTTGGGTCAGGTGTCCTGTCTCTGCTTCCTCCTGGCTTCCTCTCCTCCCTGGCAGAGCATGAGGCTCTGAAAGTCCTTGGTCAGAGCAAATATTACTGAGCAGCAACTGAAAACATAGGTGTTATCAGCGCTGCTCCCAGGCTGAAAGTAAAAACCACAGCACTGCACCAGCTACTAAGAAGGAGAAAAATGACTGCTGCTGCTGAACCCAGGACACCTTCATTAGCACAGGCTGCCAATAGGAAATTATGGTTTTACTTCAGCAGTTCTCAGTTATTAGCACTGAAAAGCAGGGAGGCAGATGACTGTGAATGATCATCAGTTATCAATGTTACCCTGAAAACCAGCAGTTTACTAAAAACTAGAGATAGGAGGAAGAGTACAAAGTTTTTTAAATGCATAAACATCTAGTAATAAGGTATAAATTTGTGTTACATGAGTACATCCTTACTTATGGATAATAAACCAAATATTTCTGTTGTTAACATTTCTGTCATTAATACTTTAAGTTCTTGAAGACAACTGTCAAGTTGCTTATCTGCAAATGTACAAAAAGTAACATCTTCCTAGTATAGGGATATATTCTATTCTAAACAAGTTGAACTATTATGTTAATAAGATTAGATTAGGTCCTTATTAATCAAAAATCATTGCAGCCTTTAGAAAGAGCTTCTAACACATGCTTGGCAATTCTGTGCCACAAAACTTTTCCTTCATGCTTTATAGGTTGTGATACTTTCTGTACATGGTATATGCTTTCTCCCTGCCTGCTTCCCAGCTTCACCTGTGTTTTGCAGTGTCAGGTTTGAACAGAAAGCAGATGGATCATGAATACACTAAGATATTTAACAGAAGCTCCAAACTTATTGCTCCTGTCTTTCAGCCTTTCTGAACTCCATTTGATAGAAAGGAAGAGCGAATCCACAGGCTGATTCCCAGAGGGTCTGTCTGTGGACAGCACAAAGGAGCACAGCAGACATTTATACTGAAATAAAGGGCTTTGGTACAGACTGTTACAAATGATTTGCATTAAGGAAGGATTCACTGCATATTGTGGTAAGTTCAAGCCAACCTTCAGGTAACCCTCGACTATCAGAGCAGGAACACATTAAGGAATATAGACTTCAGCGTACCCAGAAATGATAAAGTGTTCTGAGCTTTGCAAGGCTTTATGCAGAGCAGCACAAAGAGGATCTTCACTTCCTCTCTTCCCAGGGGACTGGCAGCTGCCCTGTGACTCTCCTCCTCCGCCTTCTTTAGCTCTCATCACTCACAGAAAACAGATGTTTGTAACTGGTGAATCCTTAGAGGATAAAGGCCTTCCTAAGTAGGTTTGCTACTCCTGGGGCATTTCAGGCAGTGCAAAGACATCGTCGTTGCTGTCAAAGCCATTTTTCAGAACGTGAAAAGTAAGCGGGAGACAAACAGATCAATGTTTTCCTTTGTTTTTTTAACTCTGGTCAGCTCAATCGAAAAAGAATTCAGTCGCTGCAACAGTGAAATAGGAATGGAGGATGTTGATGTGAGGATCCATAAAGGTGGTGTGGTTAGAAGGGGAAATTACTGAACAGAGAAAAGCCTGCCAGCCTAAAAGCTGAACCCAGGAAACATTTTGTTTAGGCAGAAATAGGACAGTCTGTGTCCCCAGAAGTCCTGGAGGCACTAAAAGGCTTATAAAATCAGTAGGAAGGAAATGGTAAAAGAAATGGAGTTAAAATTCAACACCTACCCCTTAATTGTATGGGAATTTTTGGTAAAACTCATGCACAGAGGTGTGTTTGCAGGCAATATGGAAAGAGAGCAGCTCTGTGGAGTGTTACCACAGGCCACGGCAGGGAGTAAGCACAGAAGTGCCTAAGGGACAACTAGGCAATTTCCCATTGATGGTTGAGCAAACTCAGGCAGCTGAAAGCACACTGTGACAGAAAAAACAGCAGCTAAAGACCAAATTCCCTGAAAGTAATACTAGTTTGGGAAGTGTAAACCTTTTTGTTGGTGGTGGTTTGAGCGTTTTCTGCTTGGAGAGGGAGGTGGAGGGAAAGGAAGCAGAGAGAGTGGGAATTAGCACTGGGCTTTTTGAAATACCTGTTATATGATCATAAAGCTACTTCCTATTCCTGCTGATTAAATTATTCCTATAAGCCTCCATATTCTATAAAAAGAATTGGGGCAATATTTTAAAGTCTGTAGTTTAGAAAAGCTAAAGCAATTTCTGAATATTTTATATGTTATCATAGATGTTGTTACAGAAGATACATACTCTGAATAAGTTACCAGCTACAGGATTACTGTGTTGCTCCCTATAAATGAAAACAGTTTCAACATTTCACTTTCTAATTGCAGGCCTATTTTATGGTGAGTTTCCTTCAGAACAAGAGCTTTCTGTGCTATGCACAGGGTTTGGTAGTGTTCATTCACATTTCAGCACATGCGACCCAGCCTGAACTGGGGACACACTGAGTTAACACAAAAGGACCTTGTGGCATTCTGCATGACAGATTGGTACAGCCTGGGGAGCTCCCATGCGCCTGCAGGACAGGGCTTGCCAAGTACAAGCCTGCAGACTCCTTCTGGCTGCCTCTTATAGTCTCGCAAACCCATTTCCATCCCAAAGCTCTTGCCTGTGGAGCCCCAAAGGCTTCCAGATGTTTTCTTGTCCCAAAGGTCAAACACAAAGAGAAGCCCTGAGTGACTTGTCCTGCTTTCAGGACGTTGTGTTCACTGGCATTAACCTAAGAACAGTTTTCTAAGTGGCCTTCATGGAAGTTGGTTTATGTGTTAGAAATGTGCAGAGGGCTGAACTGTAGCTTAATACATGGTGGTGCTTTGCTCTTCTTGGGCCTTCTTCCAGAATCACTGAATTCATCATGATGCTTCCTATTAAATTCAAGAGACTTCGGATCAGGCCTTATATCCATATTTCTAACCTAGAGCTCTTTGACATTTTTAAACAGCATCTTTATGTTTCTCATTTCATTCCCTGATACTGGTGGTATTATTTCTGCTGAGCCTTGTCAAAAATGTATTAGACCTCCCAGTTAATATACCTTTATATCAAGGCCACCTGGTTTAAGAGGCGAGCACAGATAAACAGTGAGGATGGAAGAGCCAACAGCAAATTCTTTGCTTGGAAGAAGCACTCAGTCTGGTAAAGGAATTCTTTCAATTGAAAAGCTTTAGAAATTATTAACTGATATTGTCTTGAGATTATGGATCCTCAAAACAGGCTTTTCCCTCCTACATGTTTGCAGAGATTGCCTGCTTGACCTGTACAGTGAGTTTGGGGAGTTTCTTGGTGCAGATTTTTCAGAAGAGCTGCTTAATGGTATCAAAATGGGTTCTTTAGATTGCTTGAAGAACTACTGTCAGAGGTATTAGCAAAAGGGGTTTCAATATGAGGGTGCAAAAATGCAACCTAACAAGTATGATGGCAAGGTTCACTGTGTTACTGTGCAGCATTCAAACAAAGATTCAAAACTATCAAGGCATAAATCAAAGTTACCGAGTTTCAAATCAAAGTTATCAGGCACAGATCAAAGTCACCATACATACGGTGCAAGGTTCAGCATATTGGTCATTCACCAGAGATCTGTCATTGGTAAAATTGTGCCTCTTCCTCAAGGAGCAACCTTGAGAGGTGTCCCAGCTCAATGGGAGATCACCACCATGCAGCCATGCTGCTTGGCAGAGACAGCTCAAAGAAGGCTCACCTAGGCTGTTGTATTTGTGTGATAAAATGATTGGCTTGTAGTTGCGTTACATGTGTGGGAAATTGTTTCTTGATAAATGGGTCTTGGAAAAGTCACCCACTATTCATGTCAAGTGATTGGTGTTCCAAGCTCATGTGAATTGATGCCCACTCTGTTCTTTGTGGGTTTTTAAAGGAGAGATTGGAAATAAAGGAGTTCTTGACCTGGCTATGGCTCAGGCATTGACCTCCTGTCATGATTTAAGCCCAGCCAGCAACCCAGAAAACCACGCAGCTGCTCGCTTACTTCCCCCCTTAATCTCTCTGCTCCGGGAGGGATGGGGAGGAGAATCGAAAGAATGTAACTCCCACAGGTTGAGATAAGAACAGTCCAGTAACTAAGGTATAA
>WYDI02011352.1:0-72652 GCA_009867235.2 Psittacus erithacus
AAAGTTAGAAACACAGTGCTGCACCAGCCACTAAGAAGGAGAAAAAATGACTGCTACTGCTGAACCCATGACAATCTGCCAGTGTTGGGCAGGGTAGTGGTCTGTTGGAGCTGGTATCGAGGGTGACCTGGCAAAGTGAGGATAGGAGGCTAGGTGGGGAGGAAGAAGAGGAAATAATGCTTGAAACTTAGCTAGTAATTTTATTTATAGTCTTATGTGCACACATGGCATTGATGATGAGGCTACCAGTGACATAAATAAAGTCAAGCAAAAGAGGTAAGCGAGTGGATACATGTAAAGGCTTCTTTGGGCAGTGCCACAAATTCGGACATCAACCAAGAGACTTATTTCTGTCCCTTGCAATTCCAATGAGGAGCACAAAGGAAAAAATTAGACCAGGATGCTTCACATTGCTCTTTCCATCTTGCGTGCGTTTGTGCCCACCAAATGTGAAATGTTTGCCTTTTCCCCTCCAATGTGACGGTTGCTGAACTTATTTTTAGTGTCATTTGATAAGCCTCCCTGCTCACAGAGAGACATCCCACTGACCCAGCCACTGGTCATTGTCTATACCAGTTCCCATCAAAGCGGGCGCGCTTTGTCAGGTTTCGACTCGAATATCCATTCTGCATCTGAAGTACAGTATCGAAAGTGACTGGATCATTTGAGCCTTTTTCTTCAGCTGCTCCCTCCTTCCTCCCCCACAGTGTTTCCGCTCACTCTAACATAATTTGGCATCGTCGACGTGACACGACACTGGTTTTTCTAAAAAATTAGAATACATACATTGTCAATGGTTTCTGATAGCCGGCATCCCCTACATTTAATTTCTCCATTGACGGAAGGAGGTCTTTTTTCCACTGCTGAATCCTAACCAGTGCTCAGTGCCCTCTTGAAAACCCAGTAATGCACATACAGTAATAGGTCATTCAATGTCAAAAGGCATAAAAAAGATGAGCAAAATCTTCACAGGCTGCTGCTTGCTGTTGCCTTTAATTATATTAATTAAACTTTGAAATTCTCATGCAAAGAGAGTTGCTGGCTTGTGACGCTGAAGAGCCCTTGGAGATTTGGGGGTGGGGGGAGTACCCTGAGATACCAGTTTAGTGGCTACTGCTTTTTTTAATCTAAAAAAGATTAAAAACAGCTAAGCCTAGGACTGCTAGGTATGTTTATAGATGATGATGTTTTATGCGCTACTGAACTGTGAATGCAGGAAAGGGGGGAATAACCACCAGCCCCATTGTCAAGGTCTTGAAGCATCAGTCCCTCAAACTGTGCTCAAGATCTCTGGTTACAGGCTGTCTTCCCATGGAATAACGCTCTATTAATTTTCTCCCTGTCCCGGGTGCATAATGAAAGAAAGGTGTCTTCAAAAACTAAAGGGCGAAGTCTTGCTTGCTACCAATACCTCGAGGCACCCTGTCTACATTTTGTCATGCATGTGCACTTTTCAGTGTTAGAGTGGCAAGATTTCCAGTCAGAAGGTTCCTGTAAGGCACAATGCGATGGAGACTCACTCGCAAGGGTTTGTGATCTGACATGGCTGCAAGGCACTCAGCTCTGGCTTAGCCTGGTAGGAGGTTTTAACCCTGCCCTTAGCTAGTAGTTCCTGTTTAAATACCATGTGCCTTCTCTGCACTGGAGAAACTCAGCATCATTGCTAAAAGCATATTGCATCCTGAGAATTTGTAGTCCTTAAGAAAAAAAAACATAAAATACCAAAACTAGAAAAACATGATCATCTTTGGTGTCTGTGTTCTCTCCCTTGTGTGTTCTGGAGAAGCATGGGCATTGCAAGTCAAGGCTTCATTGCTTGGCATTCGCCAGTCACAGAGCATCGACATGCTGGGGTGAGGTGCAGGAGCTTGTAGTGGTGATGCTGGCTCCTGCATGGGGAACATGGAAGCCTTATGGGTTGGGCTTGAAGGTGGTCCAAGAAATGTGGTGAGCAAGTGCTTAGTTTTCTCTGCTCGGCTGAAAAGTGGCAATGTGGCCGTCTTTCCTCCTGATACCTTCTTCTCCTCCTCTACTGAGACTGAACTCGGGTGAAGTTGATACATCGGCCCTGACGGGGGGAAAAGAGAAGAAAAGCTCTTATTGGTGGAGTAATACATGCAACCGAGATGTTTGAATCCTGAATATTAGATAGCTGTAATTTAAATTCCAGTGTTTGTGCAAATAACATATCCATGAAAAACCTTTTAAGATTTAATGGAAATTATCCAGACTGAGGCACTACATTTGACTCACAAATTTACAATGTTAGGAAAGCACGTTTTAAACGCTCTCAGGTCTTCTGTGAAGCCCATTTACAAAATCTCAGTAACTGCAGTGAGCAAACTCAAACCTTTCTAACCATGGTAAAGATAGATCCTGGCAAAGGCAGATCCTCCCCATAGATCTTCCCCTGAGCCAAACCCTCACACGGTGCAGCACAGAGGAATGTGACTGTTAGTTAGCAGAGCTGCTGCTGATTGGAAGCAGTGTTTTATTAGCAATAACCCAAGCTCTGCATCTATAAACTCTGTTCTTACGTGCCTTAAAATTGCTGTACAACAAAACAAAAAGTGGTTTCTTCTGATGTTATTCTCAAGTAAATACCATTCTCCCATAAACAGGCCCAGATCAATCTTGACAGTTTTTGGTGCAGATGAATGGCACAAATCCACTAGCAAAAATCATGAGCCCTTTTTATTCATTTGGGTAAAGCTCTGAAAATTGCCAGTGTCTTATTTAAATGCCTAAAATGATAGTGAGTTTTTGAGGTAGGGTGTGCTCCCGAGAAAACGGCTCCTCTCATTCAACAGCTCTCCTGGGCACAGCAGCGGGACCTAGCACCTTTTGTTTCTGGGATGGGAAGAGCTCTGTGATGGAGGACCTCTCCACCTTTGGAGAAAGCCATTCTTCAAGACAAGACATGCAAGTATTAAGGACTTGTATGACAGTGTGTGTGGGACAATGAGTGCATACTGGCTGGTACTGCATGTTCTGGCGTAAGGTTCTCCATCGATCATAAAGTTTCCATGGAGTGGGCCTTAGAACACAGAATCCTACCCCAGCAGCCTATGAGAAGCCATACAGTGCCTCCTTAACTGGGTCTGCAGTAGCAGTGCCTGTCTCTGCACTGTGCAGACATCCACAAAGGCATGGTAGGGCTGCAGGTTTCACACACTTTAGAGGGATTTCATGTATGAGTCCCTTAAAAGGAAAAAAGCCAAGTGTGTTTTTTGTTCTCTGTCCCTTTGATTCCTACTTAAGAACTTTGAAATTGCTGTGTCTGTGAAGCAATTTAGAAGAGACCTGTCAAAGATGAAGCCAAGTAAACCGGAACAGGCAGCTGTGGTTATGCTTAGAATTCTTGTTCCTTTTCAAAGATAGGTGGTTCAGGGAAAATTACTGCTTTCTTCTTAAAGCTCAGAGATTATGGAATTATCAAACGCAATTAGGGCTGAATTTCATATCCCTTCTATTTATTTATTCAACCTGATGTTGAAAAAACCTAAATGCTTTGGTTAACAGGGAGCGTGATGGTACACAGAGCTATTTGACATTGTTCGGGCAAGTCTCAGCTGGCACCTGCACGACTGGCATGAAAGGGGCAGTATTCTGATCAGGGCAGTTCTTTTCCTAACACTCCCGATTCTACTTCTGTCACATGTATAATAATTAAAAATAGTGAATAGATAGGTGCTGTAATTGTAGCAACTTCTGGCTGCTACCATCCATGTAATTAATGCAGAAGAGATCACTAGTGCCAAGAGGTTCCTTTGAAGGCCTGGACATCTTTATGAACCTTTTCATCTGCTTGTTTTGTGTTTTTGTGGAGTTTTGGTTTTTTTTTTAATTAAACATTAAAATGAGTTCTGTGGTAGAAGCAAAGTGTTTCTGGAGCATAAAATACAGAAATGCTGTGCAGCTTGAGCACTTGTGACGACAGAGTCGGTGTTAAATGAACCCTGACAGTAAGGATGTTCACACCCAAGGTAATGCCACAACGGAAAATCAAGACCACAAAGCCATGGCAGAAAACAGGTAGTGAGGAATTGCAGTAGTTCCTGTCTGCTTTTGTTAATATTACAATTTACCCATTGATACAACATTTCTACTTCTGTTTGTAGCTCTCTCACTGTTCTTTAATGGTAGTTACCAGTGCCTGAATTCAGAGGAGTTTTGGGCTACTACTTATTTTGGTGCTGGGCTATTACTTATTTAGTGGCTTAGCACTTTACCTGAGGTCTGAAATAATCCCTGGAATCAAATATAAGGTCTGGCACATGCAGGTCTGTAGCACGGAGCCCTGCTCTGCTGGCCAGGTGCCCTGTCATAAGTGCCCTACAGTTCTGGAGTGTCCTTCTGAAGGCTAACCCTGAGCATGGTAGATGATTTTTTAACAATATAAGGGGGGAATTAATGAGGAAAGGGAACATAAACCTGTTCCCAAATAAATTGAGAAATTGTTAAGCCTTAAAATGTAACTTAGAGGTGATGTCTTAGTAGTTACAGGTCATGGCTTTCACTAGAATTAAGAAAAAGACACTGTGTTTTGTTCTAAACATGTCTTCTTTGCCACAGTCTAGTAAGCTTTTGGGAAGATGTTTCTGTGATACATCTTTTCTTCCTTTCTACCAGAGGTAGGGTCAGGTCCGCTCTGACTCTCCCAACAGGCATTAGGTTAGTCAGTAGACGTGATGCATGATCAGGTTGTGCTAGAACCTCTGTGAATTTCTGTACTGGCAACTCCTTCTACCTTTACTTATTTGAGAACACTGGAGAGTGACAGATTTCAAATGAAACAAAGCCTTCTGTGTAAGCAGCCATTTTTTGTGTGCAGTGTGATGCTCACAGAGGACAGAGCTGAAATCAGGATCTTGGAAAATATATGGAAAGTGCTAATTAATGAGAAGGTAGGGAACACTGCCATGTCATTAATGGAACAGCAAATACAGCACGCCGGCAAAGGAGAGAACAGCTTTTACATTTAGGTAATGGGATTTGACAGGATGCCTGAGTTCACAATACCTACACACGAAATGCATACAGAAATAGCTTTCAAGCCAAAGTACAGGGCTTTGAGCTCTCTCCAGTCCTGCAGTTTAAGTCTTAACTTGCACAGTTACCATCTATCCCTTTCATATTATTATTTCTTAGCAAAAAAAATGTATGTCTACCAGCAAGGCTCTCAGTATGCTTATAGAATCATAGAATGGTTTGGATGGAAGGGACCTTAAGATCATCCAGTTCCAACCCCCTGCCATGGGCAGGGAATCCTCACACTAGATCATGTCACTCAAGCCTCTGTCCAGCCTGGCCTTGAACACCACAGGGATGGAGCATTCACAACTTCTTTGGGCAACCCATTCCAGTGCCTCACCACCTTCCCAGTAAAGAACTTCTTCTTTAGATCTAACTTCAACTTCCCCTGTTTCAGTTTGAACCCATCAGCCCTTGTTCTATTGCAACAGTCCCTGATGAAGAGTCCCTCTCCGGCATCCTTATAGGCCCCCTTCAGATACTGGAATAAAGCTCTGTGGTCTCCATGCAGCTTCTCTTCTCCAGGCTGAAATGCCCTGATTTTCTCAGCCTGTCTTCATATGGGAGGTACTTTCCATAGTTGGTTTCATGTACATAACCCTTTCCCCTAAATGCTGGCTTTTGAGGGTTTCTGCTTCCAGGATGAGCAGTTCCAGACATAGCAAGGGCAGAGGAGAGCCTTAAATGAACAATTCTCATTTTGGTTCCCCACTCATCTCCCATGGTCTCTGGCCCAAAGGCCTTACTCGAGGACTTACAGGGGAGGAAGGAGAAAAAGAAGGAATTGTGTGTTGTCAGGCAGACAAGACACCATTAATAGGAGAATCTGAGAGCACCTAAGAAATATCATCTATCCAACCACTGTCCATACCAGACAGTAACAGGTAATAACACATACACTATAAGTAATTTAAGTGAGATTTTAAACTATTCACATTCTAGAAGGGCAAACTGAAGTAGGCAGAAGATAAAAAGACTAATTTTTATTTCCTAAGGATCAAACCAATATGAACTAGGTGCAACCAGTATCACTGTCTTCATGCAAGGTGGTTTTGAGAAGAAGATGCACAGTGTAAGTCAAGTCATTCCTCTAATGAACTGAAAACCTCCTGTGTAGCAATAACTATTTCATCATTAAGGCCAGCCTTTAGAAACTGAATATTACATTTTTCTTCTGATGAATCTCAACAAAAAGGACTGTGTAGTTAAACAGAAGCACTATTTATGTTCATCAGTCTGGTTCTGGCCTTCACAACTCCAACATGCTTGTACCGTGTAACTGATGACACCAGTGAATTACCACCATTGCAGCACTGCTGTGATCCACCAGTTTGCACTAACGTTGCCCTCATGTCCCCATATTCAATTAAACAGTCAATACAACCAATTTGAAATCTGATGTATCATGCCTTGTAAATCACTGGATCATAAACCTTAACAATACCAACATGTAGTCTGTACAAAAATTGAACTAAATTAGTGGTTTAGGACTAGAGTAATTAAACAATGGGTTATGCAAGCATTCCCTGAGCTCTGTGTGAAATATGGGAGTTGTCTCCATACACCAGGGTCAGCAGAAAAAATCCCCACCCAGGAGACACAAATACAGAGATAGGGATATGTGGGCTCTGCTCTCCTTTACTGTGTTGTGTACTTGTCTGAAAGGGTGTAATTTAAGGGATTGCGGTTCTCTCACCTAAAACCTTGAACCCAGCATCAACTTCTGGATGCTGTCACAAGGGCCATGGTGAGAGATGATCTATTGCCTGTGAGGCTGTGGATGCTTCATCACAGCCTTCCTCCAAATGCTACTAAGCCAATACGCTCAGGCTACATATGAACTGCCACCCATATGACACAGAAGGTTGAAAGGACAACTCAGACAGGAGTTTGAATCATTCACTTAGCTTTTAAGCAGCTGGCTGCTGCTGGGTAGTCACTGGTCTAAAGAGGCAGCTTTTAATATATTATTACCTTCAACCCACTGTCCTGGCTATTCTTTCCTTTGGTAGTTTGGCCTCACTTGTAGTATTCTTCAGCAGTTCAGAAAGGGCACCCCAAGGACTGTGAGATGAAATGTGGTGATACCCAGCCACTCAGCTTGCACTGCACTGTCAGCTACTTGTAACAATCCATCCATACCTTGTCCTTGTGTGTGACTTAATTTCTTTAACATGCTGCATAATTGTATGTATAGGAAAAGGTTCCTTGTACGGGGCTGAATTGTTCAGCATCCAGCTTCAGAGTGGTAAGAACAACCACATTTTCCAAAGGAGCACTTACAACTCTGTCCAGAACAGCTGTATCACATAGAATCATAAAATGGTTTGGGTTGGAAAGGACCTTAAGATCATCCCGTTCCAACCCCCTGCCATGGGCAGGGATGCCTCACACTAGACCATGTTGCCCATTACCCCCTATAATACACAATGTTGTCAAAGATTGGCTCACTTGACCTTGAAGGATCAAGATTCCACTGTCTGTCTCTGACATACCAGCAGAAGCTGAGAATCATGTGCTTCTACCCCCAGCTGCAGTATCCCCATAAAGAGAACATATCCCTTGGGGATGTGTCATTTATATGGCACATGTGAGCTCTGTGCCCTCCAGCCCAATTGATCAGTGCCCACGGAGCCAAGAGGAAGGGGAGGGCTCTAGAAAAATGTCACTCCTGAGACATGTGTTTAGCAATGTCATTAGTGTTGGCCGTGTATCCACAGCATTATCAGAGCATCTTTCATCTCTGTGATGTGTGCATTGCTGTGAGCCTGGGTTAGCTGCTCACCAGGAAGCTGTATTCTCACCACAGCTCCCCACAACAGGCTGCCAAGACTGTTGGTGCAGTCTGGATCACTAGATGAGAATCTGGTTTACCTGGTTCTCTTTCTTCTTACTCTTACTTTCCTTGTTGCCCAGCCAGCCATCTGCTTCTCTATAAGGAATCTAAGATGAGTGTATGGAGTTCTTCCCTGTAGCCCTTTCAGTAAAGGAGGATTGTCCAAAACTTTTCTCCTTTGCTAATGCAAGGGAACAGGCAATTTCCTGCTTCCCAAACCTCTCTGAAATCATTAACTCCCAGTACACGCTTACTGGGGATAATCATAGAATCATAGAATAGTTAGGGTTGGAAAGGACCTTAAGACCATCCAGTTCCAACCCCCCCTGCCATGGGCAGGGATGCCTCACGCTAGACCATGTCACCCAAGGCTCTGTCCAGCCTGGCCTTAAACACCGCCAGGGATGGAGCATTTACCACTTCTTTGGGCAACCCATTCCAGTGCCTCACCACCCTTACAGTAAATGAACTCCTCCTTCCCATGCTCCTGACCCACACGCTTGTGCAGTTTTAACAATAAAAGCTCCTTTTAATGGAATAAAACTGCCAGTGACTCAAACCAAGTGCTGAAAGGCTGGCCCTTAGCACCCTGTAACAAGGGCTGAACAGGAAGGAGCTCTTTCCAGGATTCTTCCAGGCTGAACTGGAAGAATCTCACAGCAGAGCTGGTACCACTGACTGGAACAGGGCAGCAGCTTGTGCCCTGCTGTCTACAGCCATCAGAAAGGGTTCTCAGTGATCTCCCCTCACTGTAGCCATCAAAAGCAACATTAACTGGAGGAATTGTCACCTTGCCCCATCTCCTGGGCATTAGAATTCCACTGGCATTAACACCCATGCTCCTCTTTACTAGCTCCCTGGCTCAGGATGTATTTCACTGCTATAACCATTATAATATTATGCTCACCTCATAAATGCATGTTGACAAGCTGGAGCATACAGCTGAAGTTAAGTTTATATATATATATATTTTATATATATATTAAAAAAGGTGATTTATATGCTTACTTCAGAGAGGGGTTGCTAACCTACCCATGTCCTGTGCAGCTGTAAGCAGTGCTCAGAGATTCAAACTGGCCATCAGGTAATCCTTTGTCTCAGAGACCCAAGAAGCTCGGAATGTGGTAAGAACTTGGAACTAGCTTTACACCCCTGCTAACAGAAACCTTTATCTTAGTGCTCAAGCCCCATCTCTGCAGATGCATGTTTTTTATTTCAGGTTGATTTTCCCATAAAACCTCAGCAAACCCCATTCTAAGTTGTCAGAATTTCCTGTCTTTGCTCATGTCAAATTACTGCCCAAGGCCTCCCCACCCATGATGGGTCTCCATGGCTGTGTCTCACCATGTGCCATCACCATGTGACATCCCGGAGGAAGTCTCACTTGGCATCCCTGCCCCACGCTGTGGTGGTAGATATTTAGCACCTGGGAAAAGATGACTTGCAGTGCTGCAGATTGCTGGAGGTATCATTTTTCACAGAATAAATCAGCAATGAATCTCTTAGAGGAATGATCTGAACTGGTGTTATTGCTACAGAGCCCATCACTACTGATGCAGACATAAGGATCATTTCTAGGGCTTGTCCAAGTAGGCTTTCTCCTCAAAATTACTTAACTGGTGACTGAAATGTCACTGACAGAGGTGAGATAAGCTCTGAACACCAAAAACAATGATCGGATGGGCTCAAAATCCTCCTAAAGTAACAACAACATAATAGAAAGAAACAAACTACAGATGAATGGCACTATATATTTTTACTCTAAGAAGGATCTTATTTTTTTCACTCTAGCAGTATTTGCAGGTAATGTGACCTAAGTGGAAAGGCACAAAACTTGTTTATTGTCCTCATATTTGTCTAAATAAGCCTCCTCAGCATCTGTGCATGAACTTCATGATCTTTGGGAGCAATCTTAGTGGCCCTGTAGGTGAATTTTCACAAGTCACAACATCTGAATTTGAAGAACAGGAGTTTCACAATCAACTCTGCCATCATCTGCCTCAGAAAAAGACTGCTTAGAGGAACCTACATGTGCCAGCACTATTACAGGTGCCTCAGGAGCCAAGTCTGACTCAGCAGCCCCTGTTTGTCCCTTGGTCATGCTGGACTTGTAAGCGAGTGAAGTGCAGAGGAGGACAGGACTATATTCTTTTAAAAGGTAGTTCCTCTCTTTCTGCACTGTATATTATAGAGGCCAACAAAACAAAACTATCAGTAATAGGTTCAAAATAGATATTTTAATGCTGCTTTGTAAATATATAAAATATGTCATGGACGGCCAAGAGCCTGTTGCTGCTGTGTCAGACAAGTTTTTCTTAATGAAAATATACAGCTCAGTTGTAGCCATCAGCGTCAGGCTTTTAACTTGATATAAATATATGCAGTAAGTATTCACTTGTGGTGGGAAAACCTGTGGGTATCTTAAACCCATTGATATGTATAGCAGGTCACTACTGATGAACACCATTGTAAGTTCTGGTGTGCTGTGTTTTTTCAAGTGTTTTAGTGGATCTTGTGTTGACGTGGTTTGGAGCAAACGTTCCCTACACGCATCTATCAAGTGTTGCTACGTCATCTGGCAGGGCCCATTGTCTGCTTTGGGGCCACTTGGCTTAGACGTAAATGAAAACACTGGGTGAACCGCAGTGAGGAGTCAAGAGGTATTATCTGTTGTATTTTTAGTAACACTGAAGGCTTTGAGAGAATGCTATTAACAACAGATTTTCACCTCACTAATAACGCTTATTTTGTAACTGGACATATGGACATTTCGGCACAGTTGCTACAGTGAGCAAAATCTTTGAAGTACATGTTTACCAGTGGTTGTAACCTTCTGAAACCCAGTACTGAAGGGATTTGGTAGCTCAATATCCTGTATGGCACTGCGAGGAATGCTTCTGCCAAGACTCCTGGTACTGGAGGGCAAAGATGCAGGGATAGACTTAAAACACTGTTTTCCCACCTTTGAAATTCCAAGTTACTGTCATTTACATGCCAGGGAGCCTGGTTTTCCAAGGAAGATGAGATGATGAGTGGTTTGCAGAGGCATGCAGGCAGCCAGGGAAGGGAAAGCAAGTGCTCAGCTAGCACAAGCATTTGTCGTCCTGCCTAGACAGGTTTTGGTAATGAGGAAGGGAGGGATTTATCTTCCTTTGCCAAGTTTTCTGTGACTGCTTTATTCAGCAGTTCTGGAAATAAACTACTGCCTTGAAATAGAGTGGTTGTGACAAGCTGCCCCTCCTGCGAGTTGGCCTTCCAGGTCTGGGAGTGGAAAGCGCAATGAGCTGCTGAGCCGGTTGTGTGGGCCTTAGGGGAGAATAAAACTGTATGCATTTGTAGCATCTGCTTCAAAAGGAGGTTGTGGCAAATATTTTATTCAGCAGAGCTGGAGGTCTCCTGTCTCTAGAGGGCAGGAGTTTGTTGTTTTCCTCATACAAGGCAAGCATTGCTTATGCAAAAGGAAAGGATATGGAGATGGCCTGGAGTGTCCCTGTTTCTCTAGCACAGGTTCTCTGGTACGCTCTCTATCTGACCCCCTGGCAATAAGCCTCCCTCGCACACAGAGCTTCTGCCTCCATGGCCTGGCAAGGTTTGACCCTTTTTTTCCTGAAGGACATGATCTTGTTTCCCCATTGCAGGCACCTGCCAATGGAGGGCTTTTCTCCTTCAGGTCTAATTATGCCTTGGAAGGCAGATCCAGCTTGTTCTCACTGCCAGAGGGAAAGTGATCCCTGTACTGGCAGTCATCCCATCCCACACCTAACCCTGTGCTGGCACTCAACTGCTCACGTGGGTACAAGAACCAGGACACCACTTCTCCCGTCATCCCCAGTGATAGGCTGGGCTGTCACTGAGAGAGCTCCCTCTCCTCAGGAGACAAACTGCGGTGGTGAGACTCTAGCACTCATTTCCAGGTGAAACTTCAAGAGCTCTTCCTGAGTTTCCTCTGGGCTGTGGAACAGGAGAGGGGTTTTCTCTTGAGAATTGTCCTCCTGGCTCTTAGAACTCTCTTAGAACTGTGGGATGAATCCTTGTCAGAAGTAAGCATTACTGGAGATCCCTTTTATGTTATGGGAGGACTCCAGCCAAACTGATAGCAGTCTGATCTTAAGTGGTTTCCTCATGTGAGCATCATAAATGACTCCTCCAGTCTTCTACATCTTTTTTAAGAAGAAAACAGAGAGAAAATGCTACTAGATGCATCACACTTAAAGCCTTGTAAAGTCAGAAACAGCACAATTTTGAACCCACTAAAACCAACAAACATCAAAATCTGGCACTTTGGGATCTTTTTCATCTAAAAATAACCAGATCAGAAATTTACAGTTTCTAGAGATGGCATCTCTAAAGCAAAGTCAAACATCTCTATTATTCTTCCTTCCTCCCCTCTGTGCAGCTACTCCAAGTGAGAAGAATGCAATTTATCTTTCCCTGAAATAAGAGATATCAGCAGATAAACTATTACTGTCGGAAGAAATGTTCTTTTCAAACTACTTTTCTCCTCCACCATGACCACCCTTCAAGCTCCTCCTAAAATCTCCCTCCTTTAGCAATACTTCCCTGTCTCCTTTTCTCAATAGACTTCTCTAACCGGGGCTTTTTTGAAGAGATGCTGTCATCTTCAGATGGCTCATGAATACAAGAAGCAGACGCTCCACAGCTGTAAGGTCTGTAAGTCATCCTAGGGTTGTGTTCTAGGTTGTGACAGAGCAGTAACGTGGCATTTCTACTCCATCCAAAACCTTGGCCCATAAAGATTTTGTGGTATCTGAGCAGCGTATGATAACTGTGTGTAAAGAGAGAAGCTACCCCAGACTGTAGAATGCTATGTAAATTATTTAAAAATAATAATGACACAGTTATTGTGAGGAAAAAATTCCACTTGGCCCAGAAACCAACTGTGTCCTGGTCTGCATCAAGAGGAGAGTGACCAGGAGGTCAAAGGAGGTGATCCTGCCCCTCTACTCTGCTCTCATGAGACTGTACTTGGAGCACTGTGTGCAGTTATGGTGTTCTCAACATAAGAAGAGCATGGAACTGTTGGATCAAGTCCAGAGGAGGCCACAAGGATGATCAGGGGCTGGAGCACCTCCTGTATGAAGACAGGCTGAGAAAGTTGGAGCTGTTCAGTCTGGAGAAGAGAAGCTGCGTGAAGACCTCATGGCAGCCTTCCAGTATCTGAAGAGGGCCTATAGGGATGCTGGGGAGGGACTTTTCATCAGGGACTGTAAAGATAGGACAAGGGGTGATGGGTTCAAACTGAAACAGGGGAAGTTCAGGTTAGGTAATAAGGAAGAAGTTCTTTACTGTGAAGGTGGTGAGGTGCTGGCACAGGTTGCCCAAAGAAGTGGTGAATGCTCCATTCCTGGCAGTGCTTAAGGCCAGGCTGGACAGAGCCTTAGGTGACATGGCCGAGTGCAAGGCACCCATGCCCATGGCAGGGGGTTGGAACTGGATGATCTTAAGGCCCTTTCCAATCCAAACCATTCTATAATTCTATGGGAAAATATGAATCTGAAGATGTAGGTAGTATTTAAGTGGGTTCTCAGGAGGAAGACTGAAAGGCCCCAGCATGGTGTGAGGGCGCAGCTCTGTCTCTGATGGTGATGGCTATGCAGACAGCAAAGCAGAGCCCTGCAGATGGCAAAACAGAGTCCCACAGGGACTGCTGTATGTGGCAACCCTCTAGATGCCACTGTGATCCAGCTGTCACCTCACCAGCCAAAGCCTTCACAGCCTTACCACTGGATCCTTCCCAGTGGAAAGAATTCAGCATTAATGACCCTGACCCAGGAACAAGCTTGGGTGCCAAACTGCTCCCCCACCCCTCAACCCACGGTACAAGGAGTACACATCACTGAGTAAACTCTGTTTCCTGTAGACAAAACCCCACAGCATATCATTAGGCTTTTGTTTTAATTCAGATGGATTAGCAGCCATAAACTTCACACATACTTGGATATCTCCCTCCTCCCTCCTTCCCCCGCCCCCTGTGAACAAAAGCCCTTCTTTCAGAGCAGTGTTAGAAGTGGCAGCTCCAGAATTCCCTACATTGGATGAAGGCCCAAATCCTTTCTGAAGGCCAAACCCTCACGCAACACCATCATTAAAATGACCACAGGATCTATTACATGGCCTGCTCTACATCTGATTTAGACCTCCTGGGTTATGAGTGAGGAGAAGCTGTGGAGGTGTCTGATTTATACTCATGCATGTCTTTCTCAGTCTGCCTTGTTCTCAGTTAGCAAGGATGTCTATTAATTGTATGTCAGGCATATTTCAGACAGTGCTAATTTATGGTGGTTGTTGCTAGCATGACTGCTGGTTGAAGCCCTAGCCACTGACCCACGATCCACTGTACATGGCTGCAACCCGTCCCTTATAATAACAAGTGCTGATTTCTAATGCTGATCAATGGGGACCTAGATGAAATGCCAGTGTGCATTTCTACATCCGTCTAGCCTTTGAAGTAGGAGTTATTGCCTGTGTCCAGGAATAAAAACTGTTAGAAGTGAGAGCTCCATGCCTGACCCCCTGCACACAAAACTAAAGGTTAATTTTGCATCTGAACATTACAGACCACAGAAGAGATGCTTCTAGGGGACACAGTGCTTTGTAGCTACTTGTAGTAGCTGCTCATAGCAGGCGAAGGTCAGAGCAGCCCTTGAATAGCAAAGCTCTTATTTGATGGCAGGTGAGTATTGGTCAGTAGCCAGCAGAGTGAGAGTTCTCTTGCAAGAAGTAATGACAGCAAGCAAGACAGAATGAACAGCACTCATGCAGCACGTTTCTGTAGTATTTCTTTGCCAAGAGGTCAGTAATTTAGGACATTTGTCCTGGATTGTCTTGACAGCTAGCAATACTCTCCTCACTTAACCTTAGCAAGGCATTTGCTAACAATTGACTTGGATGTACTAGTGTCACACCAGCTTCCCTTGATTTTTAGGCACTGCTTCTGATCTCCTGTGTCTTGCTGGAAATCAGGAAAAGTTCTTTTAAAATCAGCAGCATAAAACTCATGGGAATAAGATCAGAAGCTGGTCCTCAGAGTGTATTATGCCAGTGTGGTGTCTATCACAGGCTCCTTTTCAGTACTACCAAGCAGTCGGCCACGCACCCATGGTGCTGTCAGCCTCTAGGATGTGTGCACAGCAAGAAGATACTGTCTGAGTCCTGCAGAAGTGGTACTCTTTCCTTCCCTGTGGACAGGGGAATGTGAGGTGAAGTCTGTGTTCTCTGAAATACCTTTTCATCATTGCACATCCTGCAACAGATGTGCTTAGAGGAAATCTCGTGTTCTCCAGAAGCTGGGAGAAGTTTCCCATGGGGACACTGTCAAGCTGTATTTTCTTGCCTGTACATTTTTCCTAAGTGTACATTACCAGCTACTCCTGGAAAAAGGATTTGATATGGATGTTTTTAGGCTCTGAATCCTGAGGAAGGATAGAGCAGGCATGGTCTGGAAAGCCACTCCCATGAGATTAGCTTCAGTCGCCGCATCACTTGATTTATGAGTCCCCCTGTGCTGCCCAACTTTCCTCGTAGGAACTCTCACGAGAAACACAGGGGAGCGGGTGTATGGTGCTGGATCTGGTTCTGGTTTCCAGTTTCCACCTTCCCCTTTCTCCCTTATTTTACTAAAATCAGTATAACCTGTATAATGAGTTTGGCTTTTAGTAAGCCTTTATTACACATATGCAAGGAGATCTTGGTATTAAGTGCGTTTTCTAAATTAATAAATAAATATGCTCATTTGTTGTAAAATTTCTATTGTTGATTTGAGAACAGTAAGCTCTTACAAATCTCAGCTTTCACCTTGCCAATCACTGTATTCCTGTAAGTGCACTGCAGTTACTTGGAACCTTTTTTGGGTTGGTGTTGGCATACTTTTGCTAGATTACATTTATGCATTAGTACCATCTGTGCCTGCTGTACCTTCTGTGAGTTAGCCCTGGCCAAATGATTGGCATTTATCTGGAAGTGCACTAAAAAAAAAGAGAGAGAGAGAAAGAGAAGAAAGGGGGGAGGAGGAAGAGACACAGTAAGGATGGTACCTAGAGCTTTATGTTTGCTGCTGGCACTAACAGATCTCCAAAGCGGAAGATGCAGTGGGGAGCACAGGCACCTGCACTGATGTCCCTCATTTCAACTGCCGATGAAATCTGCCATGTCTCTTCTTAGTCCTTTTCTCTAAATAGGAGCTGCTTCTTCCTGTTGTGGTATTCAGATAAATTCTCCCTGCCCTTGTGTTCTAGACTGAAGGCAAAATGGCAGGACCTAACAGATAAAAATACTGAAGGACAGTTTTGCATTGGTGATGGTCACCTTCCATTGCATCTTGTTTCAGTTTGGTCAGAAAAAGTTTGGACCAAATGATGCCTTCAACCTGTCAGCTTGTATTGAAGGTTATTTAGGATACTGATTGCACATAGGAATGCAGATGTCATCCCACTAGGTTTGGTGTTTTGCTTCCTATTCAGTCATCTGCTCCTCAAAGAAACTTAGGTGTGAAATAGCCTCCTATGGTTTCTTTCCTGTAGATAAAGGAAGAGGTGAGCATTTGCTTCTGTTACTAGTTTTTAATTGCCTGCTGTATTGTCTGTCATAATAAGCAAAGAGCTGCAAGTCACAGCACTGATAAGCAGCAGCACAGTAACCTCCTTGGAGGATTGCTGCCTAGCCAGGCCCAGGTAGCCTCAAGAGAAAGGCCTCTGAACTGTACATATCTGTATCTGGAGACATGGAAAGGCTGAACACTAACATAGGGAAGGGAATTCCTGGCAAAGCCAAGGAGAGTATCATGGTCCAGGTCTGCCCACGTTGGACACAGTCCAACAGGTAGTACGCAGAGCCAGTGCTCTGAGCTCTGCAGCACCCTTGTCCAGATGAACAGAATCTGGTAATGTAAGAGACTGTAAACTAAAAGCAAAGATTTCCTCATTCTATGCTCTTTTTAGTCTAAGATCAGTTTCATTGAACTTAAGAAAAATAAGATTTGTGCATACTCTTAGGTGACAGCAGTTTGGAGCAATTTGTCCTAAGGAGGTAGGTACAAAATACAAAAGAGCAGATATAAATACAAATGAAAGAGTTCTTCAATTGAACATAACTGTCTGCTAAGAAATTAAAAGAGAATTATCTGGCTTAAAAATTACTTTAATTAAATCAGTACAATGTCAGTCTGTCAGAAAAGCTGACGTGCCTTATTCAGCCTAACCTGCATTAGAGAAAGAGCAGAGGGGTAAGGAGCCACCTCCAAGCTGAACACAATTCCTGCCAAGGCTGATGAATCAAGGGTTCTGTTCCAAAGAAGAACACAAAGAAGCATCTTTGTGTTTGCCTAGACAGTGGCCACACTGATGGAACTCTATTACTTGTAATGTTAAGTGTTCCCTGAGATGAGGCTGACCTTCCAGTAGACCCTCTCAGACAGAACAGTTTGGTCTGCGCCTGTTTGATGCATAGCCCATTCATAGCATGGTTATACTGTGACCTGATACTATGTAGTGGAGCTGTTTGCAACTGACATATGTGCAGCATGTCTCCTTTCACCAAAGGTACTCTTTGGTAAAGGCAATTTATAGTTAAACTAATGTAATAGCCAGAATCTGTATGGGCTGCCTTTTGCTGTGGTGTTTCTGTAGCAGGAGGACTGAGGCTCCCACCAGCAGCCTTACTTCAGGTTTCCATCAGGATATATAGAAGATAATAACTACAGCTAGTTCTGTAAATGTTTTTATATACTATTTCTTTAGTTTTGTTCTGAATGACCATTTTCACACTGTGGAATCTTTTTCTAATAAGAATGTGATATTTGTAATTCAAGATTTTTTACTTTCTTTCTATATGTTCTGTGTTAAACATATGCTATACTTAAAAAACTAGCAGCTGACTGAAAAAAAAACCCACACCACAAAAATATGTTTGCTTTTAACACACTGGGGGGAAACACCCTTGAGGACAATTTCAGTGAAACTAACTTTTAGGAGCTGTGGAAAGACTGAGCATCTGGTTCTTCATTTGCAGCATATATAAGGCTTGTCAGAGCTTGGAGCTCTGTGTGCAGTTACGGTGTTCTCAACATAAGAAGGATGTGGAACTGTTGAAACAAGTCCAGAGGAGGCCACAAGGATGATCAGGGGACTGGGGCATCTCCTGTATGAAGACAAGCTGAGAGAATTGGGGCTGTTCAGCCTGGAGAAGAGAAGCTGTGTGGAGACCTCATGGCAGCCTTCCAGTATCTGAAAGAGGCCTAGAAAGATGCTGGAGAGGGACTCTTCATCAGGTACTGTAGCATAGGACAAGGAGTGATGGGTTCAAACTGAAACAGGGGAAGTTCAGGTTAGATCTAAGGAAGAAGTTCTTTACTGTGAAGGTGGTGAGGCACTGGCACAGGTTGCCCAAAGAAGAGGTGAATGCTCCATCCCTGGCAGTGCTCAAGGTCACACTGGTTAGAGCCTTGGGTGACACGGTCTAGTGTGAGGCATACCTGCTCATGGCAGGGGGCTGGAACTAGACAATCTTAAGGTCCTTTCCAACCTGAACCATTCTATTATTCTGTGATGCTATAGCCATGCCCAGGGGGTGCTAGAGTTGGCAGGTTTGTAATGAAGGAAGGAAGCCCCTCCACTTTATCTAAGAATTGGCCCTTGAATACTTAGATAATGCTTAAACTGGCCTGTACTAGCAAACTGCCCTAGTACAGATGAAAAAAGACTAGTGGCTGACATATGTGTAGGTTTCTGTCTCTAACCAAAACAACACCTCTTGTCACTTCCCCTGCTGGAAAATATGGGTTTTCCAATTGGTCTTCTGCTTCTGTGTATATAGGAGCATCCGTTGCTTACACAGGCCATAAGTGGAATGCAGCACATACCTGGGCAGCACAGCCAGAGCAGCATGCGTGACTCACCTTGCAGCACTGGAATGTGAACCAAAGAGCTACCAATTATCTTATATATGCTGCCATTATTTTATATAAACTCAGCCTAGGTTTTGGTGGGTGGGTCATGCAGTGTAGGGTGGCTCTGCTCTGAGCCTGCTCCTTTCTACCTGCATGAAGAGACACTCAAAAATATCAGTGAGAGGAGGAGAAAAGGTTTTAAGGGATTTGAAAGAAACAGCAGTCATCCTCCCAGTCTATTTCAAGACTGAAGTATTGAATTGTGTTACTTGGTAAAAAGAAAATAAACAGTCCCCACAAAAAGATCCTTGTTTAAAAGTAGGGAAGTGGTTCAGTGCATTTAAGTGGAGGTCAGATTTAACAACCCCGTGATCAGTCTAATTGGTGAATTTAGGAAATGAGCAGGCCTTTGTTTGCAACACAAACATGAAGTCAGTGACTGTTGTTGTTACTCAGTGGAGTGAACGGTGAGCATTTTGCTGCCTGAGACTGCTCAGGAGCACATGCTTCTCCTCACTGTTTTAGGACTATTTAATTTGCCATTGAGGGGAGGAGGCATCCTCTAGCTAGGTATGAATATTTTAAACTTTTTGAAATCACTGGTAATTTAGAACTTGTCTCCAAAATTACCTGGTAAATGACCACAACAACATTGAGAAGTAAAAAGCAATGAGGTATGCACAATTACCTTCCAAAGCTGGAGGCACATGTACACTTCAGCACGAATTTTATTGCAGTATGGGTATATTGGTGCCTTTTGTAGATCCTATCACTGAGGAGGATGACAGCTATTTCTAGTTGAAACCTTAATAAAAGCCTAAACTGTTAAATTATAAACTTAAAGTTCTCTTGCAAAAATAAAATACAGGTTTCTTTTTTGTAATTAGTTGCCCATTTCAAATTCTATTTTCAAACAAGTGTAGTGAAATTAGTAAAGACAGCTTTGGGAACTATCTTAAACTGCCTTACATGTATTAGCTGCAGTTAGTAAAGGGCTGATTCAAGCGAAATTATTTTTCACATTTTAAAATGCCCCAGGCATGTTGGTAAGGGGTCTTGAACCAGTTGTAACAGACTTAATGGAGCCAGTCTATCAATCATTTGCATGTGGAGCCCCTACTGAAATGAACAGCCCTATCTGTCGTTCACTTTGCTTGTCTAGAAGTCCTCATTTCTAATTACCCCTTTGCAAACCAACAACGGGTTCAGTGTGTGAATCACAAGTGGGATGCCAGCACAAAAAATCAAGCCCCACTGCTGTCACTTAGGCTGGACTGAGATAGAACACTGTTGGTATTGTCCCTTTCAAGAGAGAGCTCCACATCTTGGCTACAGCCACATGCTAGTACGTGCTCTGACTTGCTGGAGTGGCCAAACCAACAGCACAAGCTTTTTGCTCCCACAATCTTGAAAGGTGTAAACCCTGAGAATGGTATGAACAGGATGCTTCAGCTAAACAGAAGAGAAGCTGCCATCAGTGAGGTGAGGTTTTTTCCTTGACTGATCCTGCTGCAGTTAGTGGGGCTATGTTCAAGGCCAGACTGGACAGAACCTTGGGAGACATGGTCTAGTGTGAGGTTTCCCTGCCCATGACAGGGAGTTGGAACTGGATGACTGTAAGGTCCTTTCCAACCCAAACCATTCTATGACATTATGACTCTATATTAACACACCATTAACACAGGAAGGCATACAGAATACTGCAAGTATCATACCATACTCATTAAAACATGTGAAAAGAGACAGAAATTTAGTTAGGAAACACATCTGTAAAATCTAGCCAATAAAAACAACAAAAAAACCCCCACAACCAAACAAAACTAACAGGAGAAGTTGGAGTGTGCTCAATCTCTGTACTTAACCAAACCTGATTTCAAAGTCTTTTTAAAACAGCAATCCAACTATCGCAGCATTATAAATTAATGTCAAAGAGCCCTGTAAGTGGAAAATGTCAACATATGAATGTTAAGCAAGAGATCTACAGAAGAACTTAAAGTCTCCCAAGTCCCACTGAAGCTCTTTGCATCCCATAAACCCTTTTGGAAAATCTCAAGTGTTACTGCACTTGCCAGTGAAGGACATTCTCCTTCAGATTAGGTTGTATTTCTTGTGACGGCTGCTTCTCTTCCACACACGCCTGTGGGACAGAGTGTGTCCCCAAGTGACAGCACATCAGGTTGGAGCTGCAGCTGAGTCCCTCCCACCCCTTTCACTTTCCTCGCCATTCCTGCAGAGCTGCAGCAGAGCACATGGTGGTAGGTACCAGATGTGCTGCAGTACCTGTGCACAAGAGGCTGGGCTAAGGACAGAGTGTCATCCTAACTGGGGAGAGCTGTCAGACCAGAGCTGGGTTGCGTGTTTGAAAGTCTGCCACTTGGACACTGAAACAGTTGCATGCCAGAGCTCCTTCTTTCCCAAAGGATAGCACAGACTGAACTCAAATAATGAGGTTAATGTGGAAAGAAGTGCATTTAGTTGTGACTACAAGAGACTGGCTTCTCAGTAAACAGGTGACTGAAATGAAAAGAGTGCCTTGTGTTTCCACAGGGCAAGGCATGGAGCGTGCACTTAGGAGGATGAAGTTTCTTCTTAAGACTCATTAATAAAAGTTTAATTTATTACTATAGTATATTTTATAAACACTAAGCTTGCTTCTGCAACAAAGAGGAATTAGGAAATTAGACTGCAGAGGAAGGGGGTCTACAAGGATGCTGGAGAGGGACTCTTCATCAGGGACTACAGCAATAGGACAAGGGGTGATGGGTTTAAACTGAAACAGAGGAAGTTCAGGTTAGATGTAAGGAAGAAGTTCTTTCCTGTGAAGGTGGTGAGGCACTGGAATGGGTTGTCCAAAGAAGTAGTAAATGCTCCATCTCTGGCAGTGCTCAAGGCCAGGCTGGACAGAGCCTTGGGTGACATGGTTTAGTGTGAGGCATCCCTGCTCATGGCAGGGGGTTGGAACTGGATGATCTTAAGGTGCTTTCCAACCCAACCATTCTGTGATTCTATGATTCTATACACATTAGAATTTAACTTGGATTGAAATCCTACCCACACACACAACACAGAGCATATAAAGAGCTTTGGCTAAATGCAGACCATGGAAAGCCGAAAGCCTGAAAGGGTTGCACCCTGCAGAGGGGGACACTGCCCCAGCTGTGGTGTCCCCAGAAGAGCCAGCTTACACATTTCTACACAGACGTAGCCTTTGAAGAGGCAGGTTGAGGCGAGAGGAAAAGAAATGGGTAATGCTGAAAGTAGACCAAACAAAAACCTCTTCACTGCTACAACTTAAGGATTTACACTTCCCTGATGGCAGCATTTGCTATTTTAGGAGATTTTAGTACAAACTTTTAATTTGCGGGGGGAAACTCCTGTAATTTGTGTAACATTTGCTGTGTATGAAACGTGAGTGGGAAGGAGAAGGGATGGATTAGGGGAAGCACATGGAGGTGGCAGCTGAGCTCACCCTTTCCACCTGAAGATTGGAGCTGCAAAGCTGGGACAGACATCTGTGCAGTACCATCAGCCAAAACCACCACTAATTCTCCATTTAACTATGATGTATTGGTTTAGAGGGAAGCAGTGATTGCTACAGGCATCAAAACCTCATTGCTGCAATGTATCATCCATCTCCTGGTGTCTTATAAGTTAAATAAGAACTCTAGAAAGCCAGGTGTGAAAATAACACCAGGAAACACTCAGGAAAAACATTTCTATGAATTACTGAGGTTTCCTGTACAAGAGCACTCAGGTTACTCAGGGAAGAGACCGGACAGGAGCTCACTAGCAAACTGATGGTGCTGATGACCAAGTCATGGCATATGGCTAAGTGCTGGCTTTTCACTGGAGCCCTGTGCCCAGGCCTAACACCATAGTGGCTGCAAGCTGTTGAAATCATAACAACCAGGGATGTAACACAGACATAGCATGTAACTGCATAGCAAGCTTAAAGTTTATGGGAGGAATAAATTCTTATCAAGAAAGAAAATAAAAACTCCTTGGATATCCCTTTGAGAGAATGTTCTTAACTAAGGCTTCAGTACTACAAGTACAGATCAGAAAAAAACTGTTTCTGCTCTTTATCTCTTTCTTACTCCTTCCCATAGATAAGTGGTTTGGCTGTACCTAATTAAAAAGAAGAAAAAAGTGGCATAAGCCTAATTAAGCTGTTAATTCAGTTACAGACTGGATAGGAATAAATCACTGCAGACTTGAAGGTGACAATAAGAAAATACCATGCTTGGATTTCCTCTGTAACAGACATTACTAACACATGATGAAGAATCCTGAGAAGAGAAAGAGGTGAGAGCACCTGTCCTGTGCTGAACCCAAGGCATGATGCAGTCACAGCAGGGTGATACCACCTGAGGTGACTGATTCATGGGGGGAGCTACGCAATTCAAGGATTAGAACGGGGGAAAAAATAAATCTATATATTTAAACACAAGCAAAATCACCTTTGCACACACCTATCTGTGGTAAATGACACAGTTAAAATATTTTGGTGAGGGAAATGGAGGGCAGGTTTGTTCTTGGCACATAGCAGAGAAGGCGAGCACAGTGGTAGCTGGAAAAGGCAGTTCACAGGCCTGTTGGCAGATAGGAGATGTTGGCACAATGCATTTGCAGTTTAATTTCAATAGGCTGCTAAGCTCTTAAACACATTAAGCATATCCACCACTGCTGGCAAACTCTTTCCTGTCTTTGACTGCCACTGCAATGCTCCTTGCCCTGGCTGGGCCCTGAGGCCGTGCTGCAGACTCAACCTGCAGGCACCTGCACACTCAGCCCTGCTTTTCTTGTCCTTAAGAGGCAAGTCTGGGTTTGTGTGTGCACATATCTGTGTACAGAAACATTCAGCCTTACGAGGATCTAGCTTTTTTCCTTCTGAACTTTTAAGGTAGTTCAGTGAATGCCTAACTTTAAAATTCTGGTCACCTCACTGTCCTTTTACAGGGTAAAATTAAGTGCTGTCACTCACCTAGGGCTTTTGGCATTATTGCTCTAAATATCCTGCTCTGCCATGACATTATTGCTTTAAATATCCTGCTCTGCCATGGTAATCTCTGTCTCAAGCAGGATTATCAAACAGCGTTTGGCTGGTTCTTGCTCTCAGCTGCCAGGCAGGCAGGCTGGGTGTCATGCCTTCCTGTACCTTAGGTACCACGGGGCTCCCGCTATTCTGCACCCATCTCTGGAGGTCTTGGTGTTAATACACTGCTGTAAAGTCGTACTTGTGAGGGGCTTCTGAAGAACTGACTGTGAGGCTGAGATGGATTTATTAAGTCATGAACAGCCCCCTCCAGCATACACACACACTTTCCATCCTCACCTCCCAGTTCACACACTGTTCCTTTGAACATGCAAAGTCTCACACATGATTCTTGCCAGTGAGAAGTAATCAGTGTGCAGTTCTGATGTCCTCAACATAGGAACACTGAGCTATTGGGGCAAGTCCAGAGAAGGCCACAAGGATGATCAGGGGACTGGAGCACCTCCTGTATGAAGACAGGCTGAGAAAGTTAGGGCTGTTCAGTCTGGAGAAGAGAAGCTGCATGGAGACCTCAGAGCAGCCTTCCAGTGTCTGAACGGGGCCTTACCAGGATGCTAAAGAGGGACTCTTCATCAGGTACTCTAGCAATAGGACAAAGGGTGATGGGTTCAAACTGAAACAGGGGAAGTTCAGGTTAGATCTAAGGAAGAAGTTCTTTATTGTGAGGGTGGTAAAGCACTGGCACAGGCTGCTCAGAGACGTGGTGAATGCTTCATCCCTGGCAGTGTTCAAGGCCAGATTGGACAGAGGCTTGAGTGACATGGTCTAGTGTGAGGCACCCATGCCCATGGCTGGATGTTGGAACTAGATGATCTTAATGTCCTTTCCACCCCTACCATTCTATGATTCTATGATTTCAGACAAAGTAGTGGCTGAATAATTAGGCCCTGAGTGGATCATGACCCTGACAACATCCTCAGATAAGACATTTCCAAAAAGAAAATGCTGTCCCTGAATATTGACAGTGTTCTTTTAAACTGCGCTTTTTCTTTGGAATCAACTTTTCTGCAGTTTCAATCACACACTGTCAGCTGAATCACAAATCACAGTTAACTGGGTCTTTCCCCCTGTTTTCCTTGCTGAAAGAAAGAAATAAAAAAAAAAAGCTGTAGCAGAAAGAGAAAAAAACCAAACAGTTCAATAAATGCCAAGATGGCCCAATGACAAAGATGCTGGGAACTACCGATTCCTCTTTTCTCACCATACCCTCTGATGACTCCACATTCAATTCCTCGAAAACAAACAGTCCCACAAGACATCAGCTCAGCGCAGCCTGGTTTCTTACGTACTGATACCTGGAGAACATGGATACCGAGCATGGCCTCCAGAGCTGCCTCTGCTGCAGCCTGTCCTTTCCAAGGCAACACCGAAACATCTCTTTCTACCTGGCCACATCTTCCCTGACACGTGCAGGCAGTGTGACACCTGTGAAACCTCTGCTTTGTTGGAAAAGGCACTGGGCTCCTTCCTGGCTGAACTGATGGTCCTGTCCCCTCCATTCCTGCAGTAAAACCAGGCTGAAGCCATGCTGCAGACGGGACAGGAACAACAGTACGGCTTCCCAGAGAGTGTGGTCATTTTAGCTAAGTGTGCAATTGCATTTTCAACATAATTAGGTGCCTAATTGTGCGCCTAGGCCTAGCTGATGTATCTGCACATGTATCTAATTATGATTTATCTAAAGGCTCTCTGGCCATAATGCTTGCTGTACTACCCAAGTGAGAGATGAGTTTGAGTGGTCACTTTTCCCTAGCTTTTGTTTTAAACTGAATTCCTATTTGCCTTGGTTTTTTAAACAACTCCAGCTGACTGAGCAGTGAGAACACTGCAAACAGGTATTACTGCAAGCCAAGCACAGTGCTGCACAAACATCTGTGAAAAAAAGAAGCTTCCAGGGGGAAGGCCAGGGTGAGGTTAAGAAATTAAATGTCCATGTAAGGCTTCCAAACAATGCTGATGTTGGACTTCTCCAGTGGTGTCGCTGGCACACAGTAAGAATTCGTACAAGCAATCACCAAGGTCAAAAGGGATCTATGCTTTTTCAGTACGTTAAAGGAGAGCCACAAAGATAGCATTTGCTATACAATGGAGAATGTCACAAATGTACAGTACAGTTTGTGCAATCTTCCTGAGCAGTGCTGCCACTTGCACTTCCCCTGTGTCTTGTCTAACAGCAGCTGTGAAAGGCCACAGTGAGGGTTTTGTTCACTAAACTGTAAACCTGAAAAAGGCAAAACAAAACAAAACAAAAAACAGACACAGAAGTTTTTTCCCTTACATTTCCTTTTACTTAGATAAATTCTCTGTATCCTCTCTTAGGAATATTCAGCTGCCTTTTATCAGACAACTGGCTTGACTTGGCCCCCATCAAATTCTCAGGACAAAGTAGGCGACACTGCCATGCAGTCAGATGTCAATACAATCAGCGCTGGGAAAGTGTCTGTTACTTGCCTTCAGTGAAGCACTTTTTAGCCTAGAGTATCCAATCTCTCTTTATGGTGTATGATGTCAAACACACTGCACAAGCAGAGATCTGTGTTTCTTTTGCCACAGACAATAAATCTTTAGTGTCTTCTCTTGATATGCATCACTCCACTTGATCTCAGGAGGCACTATACATCTCTCTTTCCCTTTGCTTCTTCTAACAAGGTCACTTTCCAGTGATAAAACAACTTTTCCAGAAGGTATAGTGTTCAATAATTAATATCTGATAATAGCTTCCCAAAGCGGTGCTTTAAAATCCTAATGCATGCTCTTCACAAACAGCATGAAGAACACTTAAAATAGATTTGAGTAGCGCATCTGAAAATATCAACCTCAAAACCTTAAAACATGTGACTAAACTTATCACCAATACAAACAGATCTGTATTCACTCATGCCAAAAGGGAAGTCAGCACATCCTCTCTTACCAACCACCACCATTTTACTACAAGTCTAAGAAGGTTAAGCATATGCATATAGTGTAACTTTCTGCAAATAGGAAAATAGAAATCGGCTGCTTTTGCTACTGCATATGTCAATTCTGTAGTAATGGTGTCACAAGTGGTAGGTTACTCCAGAAGGTGCAGGACAGCCAGTGAACCACAACTGGGAAGAGTAATCATCAACCAGTTGTAGTGACCACAGAGCACCACTTCCTGTTGCTGTTATGTATTTCCTTCTACCACCCATTTCATTGCTGCTCAGCTAGCTTTCCTGGGTGACCTCCAGTGAAAGTAAGGCTTGACTAAAGCGCAGAGAACATTGCATCAAAGCATTTACTGGGGGAAAAAAGAAAAAAAAAGAGAGATTACTAGTCATTTCTCACAATGTTTTTCCTGGGTTTTGGGTGACTTTACAATCATGTGGATGGGGTGTGCATTTATCATAGCCAGAGGAAAGGGAAGTTTGTTCACATCACAGAACTGAGGTAGTTGGCCTCAATGCTTTGCCCTGGGGAAGAGGAAGCCCACCATTTCCCCAGGGATCCATCAGGAAAGAGAGACAGCTGAAGCCTGAGTCTCTGCAAGACCCAACCATGACAGCAGACACAAGCTCTGTGGCCAAACCAGCCTCTGCTGCTGCCTGGTGAGGCACATTTGCTGGGCCTCAGCCAAAAACAGGACAACCAGAAACCTGGTCTATTGCATTCTCCTGTTCCTTTGCACACCCTTTTTTCCTTTCTATTAGAAATGCTGTTATCAGAGGGAAAAAGTCTTACTTAGTTGCCATCATAATCCTAATAAAATGCCCATCAAGTTCATTAGCCAGCTATGATCTCTGACCATCTGCTTGGGGTCCATCCCTGTCGTGTGACCAAAGGGAACCACTGTCTGCTACTAATGCGTGGCAGATTGGTTGTCAGGCCTGACCCCAAGTGCCATTATGGAAAAATGATTGCACAAAGGTCATTCTCATCAACTGCCTGAGACTCCAACTGCTTATTAGTGGGCAGAAGCCTTTGTAGATGTTATTTTGTTAATGAAATGGAATAAATAACCTGCTCAACTGTGATAGATATTCTAGGTTTAAGACAGCCACCCAAAGCTCTCTTGTGGTGATGGCAAATGGAGCTAGCTGAGGAATGGAACCAGAAAGAGGCAACAAGGAGGAACTGGGACAGATGGGGAAGCAGTCCTGATGCAAGGATGTGCCCTACAATGAACCGTCTCTCTCCTAGGATGAGCAGTTGTTCTTGGTGCCAATAAGCAGGATTTCTGTATCATTTAGAGATGTGCTAGAATTTGTAATGCTGGGGAGAGCTTGGTTTTCATAAAATCACAGAATGGTTTGGGTTGGAAAGGACCTTAAGATCATCCAGTTCCAATCCTCTGCCATGGGCAGCGATGCCTCACACTAGACCATGTCACTCAAGGCTCTGTCCAGCCTGGCTGTGAGCACTGCAGGCATGGAGCATTTACCACTTCTTTGGCCAACCTGTTCCAGTGCCTCACCACCCTCACAGTAAACAGCTTCTTCCTTATATCTAACCTGAACTTCCCCTGTTTCAGTTTAAACCCATAAATGGACCTGGACGTTGAAAAATTAATTTCACAACAGAAATAACTTCGAATTATGGGAACACAGGAAAAAGATCAGAAGCAATAAATATAATTTTTCATGATTATTCTTCTTTTTCTCCCCACTGTCCACCTGTAACATACAAGTGTCCCATTCAGCAGCATATGTGCTATAGTCTTTCTCAACTTTTAACCTTCCTCTTCATTCCTTGATTCTGCATGAGCTATGCAATCAATGTCAAGCCATGGGAACAATGACCTGACCTCACCTTCTTTTTGAGAATGTTGTATTAAAGCTAATGAAAAAATCTGCATGTAGGCAGTGATTATCATGTACAGCTGCTTTAGAGCCTTTGCACTGGTACAGTGAGTACCTGGGTGGGCATATTTGAACATACTCTGAACTCTGTGAGCTCCAGTTTAGCACAAGCATATAAAAAATCCACCCTGAGCGAACCTCCTTGAGGTCTGGGCTGCCACAGCTACCTTCAAGTGACACTGACATGTAAAACTCTTTCTAAAAATTGTCTTTTCAAGATGTTTCCACAAGCCTCTTCTGTTGGTTAGAGAACTGGAACCCAGGGAAGTCAAAGGAAAACTAACCTATTTCTTTTCACCTCATTCTGTCACCAAGTTTCCCATCCCAGAACCTCTCTAGTTCCTGGTTCGTTGATTTCCATCATCACTCATCTCTGTTTCTACACAGTATTTGTACTGATCTCCTCTGTACTTAGGATTAATCATGTAAATAATCTTCTGTAAAGAAAGGGAAGCCTGCAAAAATATGTAGTACAGTTTGAATCTGAACAAAATCCAAATGCTGCAACTCTATCACAGAGTTTTCTTGCTTAGTTTATATGCTCAAATCATAATTTAGTATTTTCTCCTGCAGTCAGGACTTTGGTAAATGTTACTGGGATTTATCACACAGTTAGGTAGCTGCAGCTATAGACAGATGCACCTCTATTTGCACTGCCTGTCCAGCAGAAACTTGTTTAAAAATAAGAAAAGGGAAAAGTGAAGGCCCAACCATTAACTCACTGAAACTGGGAAAGATAAAAAGGTAACATTTCTGGTCACGATTTGTGCCTGAATGGCCAAAGGCACAGAGACATGTGTTGCGCTTGTGTTAAACATGACTTAAATCTGCAAATCAAAGGTAATCAAGATAAATGGCATCTATAACCAAAATGGATTAATATACATATCACCATAAATAGAGGTATACGTGTTTCTTGTATGGAAATTTAACCTTTGTGCAAAGCAGGCTTTTCACTTTCATTCCATTTTGCCAAAGACAGCGTGCTGCCTCTGTGCATGCAAGTGCTCCCACAGCTATTTGTATGCATATATACATATAAGAATTTCTTCATACTGAAATGTATGTATGTGTAAATTGTGTGAATGTAAATATAAGATAGGCCATATGTCCCAAAAGTCCCAAAAGAGCATCTGATGTTGATATGTAGACAGTGTGTTAAGGACCTTCCTAATTAATAACGCAGTTTAAAATCTCTTGGCAATCAATTAAGATTAATGACAGAAGTCATCCTCTATCCCCTTACGCCCGAGTCTCAGGCTGTGAAAACCCTGGGTCGTGAAACTAATCCTGTTATCTGCTGCCTTCTTCATCTCAAAAGCCTACAGATTAACACAGCAGACATTATCGAATTTACAACCAGCCGCTCGGACAGCTGCCCTACTTTCAGCACTTAATGGAAAAGGAACTAATCTGGTTAGGAGCATCGGACTACTCCATAAATCTGTGCACCCAAGACAGTTAAAGCTCCCACGTCTCTTCTGGGGAGGAGTGACTGCATGAACCTGTCAGCTTGCTTCTTGCTGCCTAAGCTGAAACTAAGGTCTCTTCCTAAACTGGACTAATGAGATGCTCATCATGAACATCAACTGCAGAAGGGCTGTGCCCAAGCTGGGAGCTGCGCTTTACGACCAGATTTAGTTACACACACACTGCCCCGCTTCATTCTGAGCCAGGTAGCTATTAACTACAACTGCTTTTAGTGTACTCCACGCCATGAAAAAGATGTTTGAGGAATTAAAAAAAAAAACCACCTCATTTTTTTTCCTTTTTGAATCATACCCAATGAAACAGATACTATCATAAACTGTATTGCCAAATGAAATCATTTCTTGTTAGTATAGCTCGGGGTGGGGGGGAAGAACTGCAGTGCTTTCTTTTTGGCATGCCAAGGGACAATTGCTTTTCATAAAATCATAAAATCATAGAATCACAGAATCATGGAATGGTTTGGGTTGGAAAGGACCTTAAATGCTTTGCTCAGTGGGAATACTATCATTGAAGGAGGAGATCCATTGAACTGAGAAACCAAAAAATGCTGCCACCACTGGTCTTGTTCCTGTTCCCATTACCCCCTTATGCAACACAGCAGTGCTCACTGGGTTACAAAGCATGGGGCTAGTAACAGTGGTGGATGAGGGGCAGCTCTGCTGCAAAGGGGGATGATGGCACTGCCATTATGGAGTGTTTGCTCTCAGTTGTAAGGCACTTACAGCCTCAGCCTTCTAACAATTAATGATTTAGTATTTCCTGCCTGTGCCAAGCTTAGGAATTACTGAAGAAAAACAAAGGGAACAGTAACATGGGATTCATCTCAGAGAACAGAATACTGACAAAGTGTTTCTAACTGTGAATTGTGTGGTGCTAACCAAGTCACAATGCAGAGTATAATTCATTTGTGTAACGTAGAGATGCTCACAAAGTAACATGAGTTTAAACAGATGTTTGTATTAATTCTGCAGCCATTGTTATGAAAAAATCTTTCAAGCAAGTAAATGCTAATAAACAGGTTTAAAATTAAAAACAAGTGTCCTCCTTTTTATTAGGTCATTTTGTAACATTAAAAAAGCTATTCTCTAATTCTATTATAGAAATTCTGTGATTAGCTAATTGATGGTTTTTTCCTTTTACTAGTCCCATATACCTGCATATTGATAGGGCAACATTTTAAATACAAGTGCCATAGGCTTTTTGTGGACTTAAAGGAAATTTGTGTGCATCAATGTGCACAGGATCAGAATCTCAGCCACTATCAAACTGCACAAAGCAACATGGTCATATAACAAATGTGAAGAAACCTGATGATTACCTTTAGGTGCTAAGCTATGAATCAGAAAACAAACACCAGGATTTGGAGAAAAGACCAGGACCCTAACACTAGCATTGAGAACCTGTGCCAAGATCTGTTCTCATGCAGTAATGATTCCCTGGAAGAGGAAATGGCACTGCAATGGCACATGCATTCCACTCTGCTTCCTGCCTGGATACAACATTGCAGACTGAAGGTCGCCACAATCTCAAATAAGATCCTCAAACAGTTAACTGCTTTATCAAAGTACCCCAACACTACTGTGGCTCCCTCTTTTCTGCCCCTTTAATAACAAAAGGAAAGGAAGCACAGACAGGAGTATGAACACAGGGTAATGCATCATTTATAAATTAGCTTGTTAGTGCAGAAAACAAAACATGGCTTTGAAAACAAAATCTCCTGTTGCGGACTCCCCTATGATGTTTGATAGGAGCCCTTCAAAAGAGTTCATGGCTTAATGGAGGCTGTTTATGTGGGGACTTCGATCTGTACCTGCTGTCCCCTGTCACTCCCTGGAAACTTGGCAGCAGATGTTGTAGCGCAAAGTTGTCTCTGAAGTGGCTCTCTGTCCTCATCTCTCCACCACAACAGAGTCAAACTATATTGGATCTCTTCATCTGTGCCTGAGGCATGTTTGGGAGCGCAGCTGTGTCCACCCCCACTCTACCTTTAGTGTTTCAGCCCCCAGGCGGCAAATGTGAGACCAAAACTGTTCTGCCACTCTTAACTACATCTGTTGACAGTCCTGCAGTCTCGCTGCAGGCTGCTGAGGACCTGCGCCTCCACTCAGAACAGATGTCAGTGACAACCTGCTAGCTCACACCTGCACAAGCTTCCCTAACCTCATAGATTGATAGCTGAAAAATGGAGCACTCCAAGGACTTCCTTCCACAATCAAAGCAACCGTGTTCAGTCCTCAAACTAGGCCACCTTCAGCATCACCTGGCAACATGGCAGAGGTGGCAGAGGAGAGGGAGAAGGAAGAAACGGCTCACTCTGCTTTGATACGTCATGCCTAAATTTCAATTACTTGATCAAGGACTTCAACTCAGCAGTAAAATCTTCTACGAATGGCAACTACCAAGTTCTTAAACCATAAAAGAAAGACGACAAAGCAAAACAACTATGTAGCTGCTGTTCACCGTAACAGTGCTTCTGACATGCATACATGCGTGTGTGTCTTGTGCATACGTGTGACTGCTTGGTCATTCACTGACTTAAACCCACCAGGGTACACCTAGCAAGGCAGGAAACAGTAAAGAGATTATACACACACACACTCCCCAAGATAAAAACCATCATACTAGACACAAATTGCACTCTCACAGTGCCCCATGTCACATCTTAACAACCATTTGTTCAGCCTTTATTCATCACTACAAATGCTACTCCTTTTTTAGTGAGGAAACTGATGAGTGAGCTACTTCTCTGTTTTTCAGAAAACAGGATGTGGATCAGTGTCTTCCTGTCAAGTTCTGAGAAGGCGGATGCCTGACTCCATGGTGGCTCAGCAAAGGCTTCCCTGGCAGGCAACTTTTAAGGTACCTACCTGTCTTAATAGTCAGAAATCCTCAAAACAGGGACTGGCTGACAAATCTTTAGCCTGGTCATGCAACAGTTCTATGTTCCTATTTACATTGATTTTTACCTGTTAAGCTGTATTGCACTGTTTATTTTTTATGTAGATTTGTTGTCGTTAATTCTGCTACGCATGGTTTGTGCAAATTGTAACTTTCCAACATTAACAACTAGAATGCTAACACAAGCATCTGACTATGCTATTTCCAGCATTGCACTCTGACATTCTGCTTCTTTCAACATCTGTCTTAATTCAGTCTCCCCTTTTCCTCCTTTAGAACAGTACCAAACTACATCCCAAGAAAATAATGCAAACACCGATTTACCTCTCATTCTCACAAAGGTAACACCCTCTTTTTAACCCCTCTGATTGTTTCACATCACCTTTATGGTGTATGTTGCAGAAATAGTGTTCTTGCACACTACTGCATTGTGAAAGAACCTGACCTGCCAACACCCATCCAGGGCCATCTCATTTACAGGAAATCTGCTCTTGTGTCTCTTCAGATGTGCGACTAACAGGAAGCTAAATGGTCCTAGGAGGATGGAAATATTTTGAAGATAAATCAGTTCCTCAGATGAATGCTAAGACTTACAATAACACTTTCGTGAGGAATAACAACCAGAAATACACAATGTAGTTTCACTATAAAAGGTTCAAGTAACAACTCTGCTTCCCAGTCATAGCAGCCTTTGTAGTGGAGGCCACTTTTTCATGGGTCACAAGTGAAGAAGAAAAGATTGTCTGAGGAAAAGCTTTCCTTACCTTTTCCTTTCCGTAATAGTTGCCTCTGGTACGGAAGTGCAAGGCTATGAGAAGCAGACTGCATGAAAGTCAGATGGTCACTCAATTTGATGTGGTTTTAGTGTTCTGATTGCCAGCCTCTACTCTTATAAATAGCTGGTTATACGAAAGACTTGGTATTTGTTACAGAGAGTTTACACTGAATGGTGTGCCATGCTTTTGTTTTCTAGCTGAACACACACAAAATAAAGAGTCCTTCACTCTGCTTTCAGGAGATCTATGTTTCTGCAATATCTTGGGGCTGGTGTGAAGCATTTCTCCTTGCCCTTTGTTTCCCCAATGTTTTATATTTCCTGTTGTGCCATTCTTTCGGCTGCAGTGCTTTCCTTAGTTGATGTCACAAGACTGTCAGCGTTCAGCAGGTGCTAAAGCCTGGCTGTGACATGCCCCTCTTTTGCTAACCATAGCAGATACAACACCACACACAAACCTCATCTCCTTGCTGTGGTCGCATCAAAGAGACTCTGTCATACTGTCTTCGTAACAGTGCCCACAGTGCATCGAGTCGACCCTGTGGCAACAGAGCAATAGGACTTTCAGTACAACAAAATCAGTCAATGGAGAGCACACCACACCTGCTAAGTTACCATCCAAGCTGATCCATGGAGAAATGTACTGGCAGCACTGAGCACCAGTTCCCTAGGGCCAGACAAATTTTAGCTATGTCACCTACACCATGTGGCTGCAACAGTGAATGGCAGGTACTATACTCTTATCTCCCCTGCAGTGGCTGTGACCTAACCCACATTTACTTCTGAGCCATCTAGAAGTAATATGTTACTTTGCCAATATTTTGGGCTGAATTGCCATGTGTCCATCTGGGGTTTCTCTCACATCAATGTATTTATTCTTATGGCATGTATACAGCAAGTTGGTCGTTCTCAAGCAGCCTTCGAACTGCCAGGGATGTGGTATACAGCTGTGAAGGCAGATACATCCATACTCCCAGGTAAACCCATGTATTGTCTGCTCTTACACATGACTCACAGCACCTACAGAAATAAGTGTCCTTATTTTATGCTATTTATTATGTTTCACTTGTTTATCAGACTTTTTGCATTATATTGTTTTATATAATCTTTTGCTTTTCTTGGTTGTATGGTTTTCTTGTTAAGTATGTATATTTAAAACTTAGTATTACAGCTACAAAAGGTGTCAGGTTAGGCTTAGTTAGTTACAGAATAACAGAATCATAAAATGGTTTGGGTTGGAAAGGACCTTAGGATCATCTAGTTCCAACCCCTCTGCCACTGGCAGGGACGCCTCACACTAGACCATGTCACCCAAGGCTCTGTCCAACATGGCCTTGAACACTGAGATAAAGACCAAATGCCAACAAAGGCCCCATAGATTTTAATACTCTTACAAGGGGAAGGAAAACAGAATGCGGCATTAATGATGTAGTGTATTTAGGGCTGAAAACTGTTCTTGCTATTCATCCTGAGTAGGTGCTTGCTTTGAGAATAGTACATTTCACTTGGATGGGAATACTTGAAAAATAATCTCCACTTCAGCATGCAAAAGATTGGTAAGGTAGAATCCAGCCTTTAGCACAGAATTCTCTTGTACTGAAGACCGCAAAGATTACCTTAATTGGCGTATACCACTTCTCCTGAATGGCTGGTGAGGTAGGCTTTGGTTTAGGTGGCTTTGGATGAAAAGTTTCTTCTGGTTCTTCTGGGAGTTTCACCACAGCATTTTTTGCTTTTTCTAATCTAGCCCCTTCTTCAGTGGATCCTTTATCACCCCAGCGAACCTAAGGAAAGCCAGAGTTCAGATGTGAATTTGCTGTATGCAATGGACAAGAGAACTGTGCAAATAACAGAAGTAACTGAAAACATTTAAATTTTGAAGACGTTCTGAATAAACAAGAGAGGAGGTACTGAGGAAAATACTCCCTCTTCATTCAGGCACTCTCAGTAGTGAAAAGGCAAAAGAAATAACGGAAAGACAATTCAATTCTACCATGCACACAGGCTATATAGGAGACAGGAAATCTGGGAAGTCTTCTCTAATTAATGATGTAAATGCATTATTTCTAGTTCAGACTTATCTTAAAACACCAGACCTTGACCTGGCACTGCTGACAGCCAAGATTTTTGTCACCCCAGATTTCCTAACACAGCATGTTTGTTGAGAACCCCAATTAAACGAAGGCAATACTTGAGCAGGTTTTAGCAGAAGCTCCTTGAAACTACTCAGGTTTCAAGTAGTCCTGCATGAAGATATATACTGGAGCAAATGCAGATAAAGTAGTCTAACATGCATAGTAAGTTAATGTAAAACATGTAGCAATGTATATTTTATCACTGCCCTCAATATACAGAATATATACAAAGAGTTCAGAGAAAGGACACCTGGGTTATTGCGCTTGGTGAGACAAGCACCTATTTCCATTTCCATAAAAGGTTGTACTTATTATGCTGTAAAGAGGAAATACAGGGAAAAAAAAACCAACAAACTTCCCTCTAAGAGAGCTGCTTTGTCTTACTACAGTAATCTTATTTCATCTTCTCACTGGAAACACTGTGAAGCAATTTGAGCAAGGATGTTTGCTGTATTGTACAAAGAAGCAAACCTAGATGAGATTGTTACTTTATGACCCAAAAAGAGCATCTAAAAGCTATGGCTGGAGTTTGGAAGTTCTTGGTAAAACTTGCCTGGATTATTTTCAGTGCAAGACTTCCTAAATCATGCCATCTGCTACAATGTAGCCTGTAAGGAGGACCTGACAGACCTAAACTCAGGAAGTCAAATTCTGACATTAGATCCTGGGTAAATGTGACACGCTGGTGAGTCAAGAAACTCTTAGTGGAAAACAGGATCCTGCAGGACCTCACCAACATACTCCTTTTTCTCACGGATCTCCTGGCATGAAGAGAGAAAAGCCTAAGTAAGAAAAGTCGGACAAGACAGACCTTCCACCCTGAAGGAAAGCATTAGGAGCATCACTGCACACTGCTTGGTAGGTGCATGTCAGTTGTGTCTTGCTACCTGCCAGTTCAAGCATTTGAAAAGTAGGCAGAAGAACTGCGGTGCAACAACTGTCCCACCCCCAAGGGGTGCAAAATCATTTTGCTCACCAGGAAGAAGACATGACCCTGGTCTTCCTTCTGAAGCCCAGAGGGAGTGGGAAGACTTCTCCAGCTCCTGCTAGGGCCACTCTGTAATGTGCTAGGATAAGTATGCCATAGGATGGGAGAAGGAAGCAGCCTGACCTCATCCTCATCAGCACCATGCGCAGAATGTGCTGACAGAGAAAGTGCAGAAAATATGTAGGCAAGCCAGTGTCTAGGCCCCTTCAGAAAAATTAAATACCCTGGAGGAAAATCTTGTCATTTTGTCACCACCAGGAAGTGTGTTTTTCCCCTGTAATCTCAGTGTAAAGAGTGAGAGTAGCAAACTACAACAGAGCTTAATTTGGTCTGTAATATTGTAACTCACCTTGGTAAAATAGACCATTGTTTCTCAGAAGGGGGATTGTTTTACACCTTTCTGTTATTTTGGACCTTACTGTTTGGCTTGCTATTTAATTTCTTTTCCTCATTGGGGAACCCTCTCTCTGCGATATTAGAATGGGCTTTCACGTCCGAGTAGGCCCTGCTGCCTCATTAAAATGCATCTGTGTCTTGCACTGTGATCAATGGTACTTTTATGGTGTTTTTTATGAGGTTGTTAAAAAATATTTTAAACACTGTTAAAACCATTTAGAGAAAGACGGTGGATTCCTTGCTGCTAAGATGACCTTTTCCTTCAGATTAAAGCAACTTCACCCAAAAGAAACCAGGATTTGTGGAGTATGACAACACAACTTTCACATAAAAACTGACTGCCTGTAATAGGTGGGGCTAGAAGTGGCACCATAAACTTTTAAAGTAATACCAGAAGGCAGATCTAGGAAGAGTGAACAATGCTGGCTACATGCCGGACTGTTGCAAATGGGTGAAGCTACTGGGGGAGGCAGGAGCGAAACAGGACAGAAGTAAAGCTCTGTACCCAAATGCTCAGGCATTCATGATGTGGCATCCAATCTCAACATTTGTTACTACTCTTGGGTCCCATAGAAGGACACAGACAGCTCTCAAGAATGAGGTTCCCTTCAAGAGCCCATGATTGCCCTGTCAGCAGTTTCAGCTGGTTTACATCTTTAGCCCTTAGTCCTGCACACAATTCCTCACACAGATCAAGTTTTCTAACCTCATCATTACTTTTTGCTCTCCACTCTGAAGAGGAAATACTGTATTTTTGCCCATGATGAACAAGGATTTCTTTACAGTACCAATGTTACTTGTGTTCATGAGCTATCAGGTTTCTGTTTCATTATGCAAGATCCCATTTACAAACTGTAATGATTTAAACCCTGAAACCCTTCCCAGAGCCTCATCATGGCTCCCATTAAAAATCCAGACTTGTAATTCTTTAATTTGGAAGGTATGATCTAGTTTGTCTCTGAAAAGCACTGCACAGAATGTTTTCTTTTTCTAGAATCTGTATCACTTCTAAATTAGCAATGCTTAACTGCTGAAGGAAACACATCTAAGCAGCACAGCTTTAAACTTGCATGTTCTTCTGCTGCATTTAAAAAGAACTCAAGCAAGGCTGACTCTTAGGCCGATACCTTTAAAGTTTCATCAAGATACATCAATATGACCTAGGTGGGTATTTCAGATGGAGAATGAAGTTAAAAGCTGCAGAAAACTACTTTGCAAATGCCATAAAGGCTGACTTGACTATAAGATCTGACATAAGGATGTGCCCATAAGGATGCACATTTTTCATTCTGTTTTAATTAACATGATGCTATCGTGTCTCTTCAAAGACAGGCACTGTTGTCACTCTGAGTTCCTTTGGGATCAAGCCTCTCCCTCGCATCACCATTGTCAGCGCATTTGGCTGGCCCGCAGTTGGAGGACTTATGTTTCACTGTAATTTCTTCCAAAACATTGAGAAAAGACTCTCACTCTCTCTTTTTCATTAGCTTGATGGAAAGAGCATGTCTTCAGGCAGCTATTTAAAGTTCCAGTCAAATGGAACTACTGAAAGCTGTTCTTTCATAGGCGAGGTCAAAATCGTTTGATACAGTAAAAGAATTTTCAAGGCTTATGTCATTGGAAGGAAGCATATATTATGCCCTTGTATTTCCAGTACACTTTGAAAGCCTTTGTTTCCACCACTTGTAGCCTCAGAGAGCTTGTGTGTCAGTGAATTGGCATCTCCCCATTGCACAAACCTCCATTCTTTTAATTCCTCCAACTCCTCGCCCACCATAGTAGGAAGCATCCACTGTAGGCCATTTCTTGGTAGGCAAGGGCTCTTGTTCTTCTTCCTGTCAATAAATTCAAACAACATTTACTTCAAAAGATAATTTTTATTTCCCCCACTAACTGTCTTTTTACTGTATTTCACTAGAGTTCACAGAGAGTAAGTTTTCTTGTGTTAGGTGTGAAAGATATTTAACTTCCCCAAGCGTTCACCAACTTCCAAACAAAATCTGGTCATGTTTGGAAGTACTTCTAATATTTTGCATGAGAAAAGCACTGGTGGTGACCATCAGGGAAGTCCAAATGAAGAATCCATGTGTTCTACCGGCAGTCATTTATTTGCCTCATCCTTTTCCTTTCCACAAATAAAAATATGCAAAACATACACAAAGAGAAGAATTTGGAGTGGCTTCTTCTACAGAAAATATAATGTCTTCCGCGAGACAGATCATCAGCCCTACACGTTTGGATTCAACAGACGGTGTTCAGCAGATCTGCAGATAAAGGTTACACAGTTTCCTAAGCCAGCCTTTGTCAAACTCGCTCTTGGCTGCCTCAGCTCAGTCAAGTGTGCCTTATCATGGACCTAACTGTCAGAGTATGCTTGAGTATGCCCAAGCAATCATCTAAATCAAGACCAAGGGGGAAAAATACTGAAGACACCAGAACATCCTCTAGCACATTACTGCCCATAAGAGGGAGAGAAATACCCTTGTAAGGCTTGTTTGGTGTCTAGAATGGCAAAGCTGTGGGAAAATGCTCGTTAAGTCATACAGGAATCTTTTGATTGTTATACAAGAGCTTGTCAGTCATTCTGTTTTCACTGCAGAATGGGAAAAATAATGTTCAACTGCCCTGGGATAAAGCCCCTGAATATTTCTGTGGATTTGGCCTTAATTCATGCCACACTGAGATGAGTGAGGCAGAACACAGATTTGGACTTTAGCCATCCTGCTCTCAGCTTAAGGCATCCCATAGGGCAGTTCTTTCTTCTTCAGCAGCTAGGACAAAGAGCTGAAGTCACAGAACACAAGAAAACACAGAGTGATGTGGTGTTAAGCAGTGTGATGGGCGAAGCACCATGATACCATACCTCTTTGGGAGCTGGTGGAGATGGAGAGGGATCTTTGATGACCTGAAAGAGCCAAACATACAAAAGCATAAGAAACTGCACTGGCAGCATCCAAAACCCAACAGAAAATTTTAAGAGTGAACTGTTTCCATCTGAGTCCCCTACATCTGCTTGCAACCTGGCAACTGCTGCTGCCAAGTCCCTTGGGTATCGATTATCAAGGCCTTCTGGAAATTAACACCATCCATCTAATAGAAAATAACATCCATTGACTGGCAGACACTCTTTGGGCAGACATGTCTGCCACTTTGCTTCCTGACCGGATAAGATTCAGTCATTCTAAGTAATAGCCAGTGATTAAACCCTATGGAGTTCATTAGCAAGCCTGGGAGGAAAAGCATCACAAGGTCTATGTGAGGTCTTGATTAATCCGGGGCCAAGATGCTGGCTTCCTCGTGCCATGCTGCTGAATAATTTCTGGCAGAATGACGAGTGTGAAATGCCTGCTAGTAGGTCAGGCTTCAATTCTAGACATCCAGAGCGTTTCCACAGATCTCACATTTGAGACCTAATCATTTCAAGTGTGTAGCTCCTTGACTGTTCAGTGTGGCATTACTGCAAGGAGCAGCGAGAGTCACAAGGTTTCTCAAATGGCTTCTGGATAAGACCTGCTCTTAGGATAATTTACTTACAGATATATTTAAACCTCTACCTATAGTTCCTTCCTGTTCTCTTTCTCACATACATACTGTACATCTCAGGGAGTTCCTTGGTACTGACAGGAATCCACCAAGCAGAATAGGGAGGGGAAGAGGAAGGCAGCAACCTCGTTAAATGATTCAGATGAAAAGTCAATGCCAGCCATTCTTCAACAGAAAAAGCAGGTTTGTGAGCTAAAAAGTATTTTAGTGATGTCATCTTTTGCACTTGACTTTTGTATAGTAATGACTAAAAAATGCCCCATGAATATCAACGAGTCTGTTTCTGCTATGCCTTAGTATTATATAAACATGACCACCACTGTTCATGATAAATAATGTCACTGCAGAGATGTATAGCCTCATACATAAAAGAAATGTATTTTTCTTGACCAATAATCAAGAGTTCTCCTTCTTGATTTCCATTTCAAGACACAGTGCTACCAAGATAGTCACTAGTTACTGCCTGTGGACTTTAAGCGCTGGATACAGGAATTACGCCAAATAAGAGAATTAAGTTAGGGCACCCTTGGAAACATTTTTCCATAGCACTTCAGGTTTGAGATACTTAACTGTTCGTGAAGCAAGCTCAGAGCACTTGGAGTGGACTGAAAAGCCAACTATGGATTTAAACCAGACATCCTTTGCTGCTATGATGTCAAGACATTACTTTTCATGAATTAGTGCTGAATACCTTTTCTTTCCATCCATCAGGAATTTTCAGGTTACTTAACAGAAATGGATTATTTCATCAGTGAAACATTCCTGAGAACCAGTTTGGAATTACTACCCTTGCTTTACAAGAGCAAACAACACAGAGGTATCACAGGACAGATTCTGTGAGATACTTGGATGCTGAGCAAGGTTTTCCAGGGCATGAAGATATTTCTCACTGAAAGCAATTAAAAGACAGGAAACGGTAAAGCAGTATTTCAGTGTATTAAGGGTCACCTTATCTTCTTTAATTCACATTCTTATTTCCCTTTTGCCCATCTCTAATGATTAGCTCAAAAAATGGATTTTGCTGTCAAGACTGCAAGCTATACAGGGGGAAGGCCTCGCTAGCTTGTGGCTTTATAGAAATATGCATTAAATAGTATTACATGCGTATATAAATATGCATTAAATGGTATTATCACTTCACTTTCTACAGTTCTACAATTTTAAAGTCTTGCAATCTCCCCCAAGCAAAGACAAACTTCTTTGTGGTGCATACTAAAGTTCACTTGGGCTTTGTGCATATTGATATTTATGGAATCAACATTTCTAGCCCAGTGAACCAAGAAAAACTACAGGTGTACCTCACTGGGCTTCAAAAGTCCCAAGTCAGTGGCAGTTTTTGTTTGATTCTGTAAGTGAAGGACCTAATCCTGTGCCAGCTGCTAAGCTCCCTGAAGTTACAGGATACACTTGGTTTGAAGCTAACCAATACATTAATTAGCTGCTATTTCTAATAGCTTCAGAAAATGAAACTTGTTTTAAATGTGACAGTGGTGTGAGAAAATAGTCTGCTTTGAGTAGCAGATACTCACCCCTGCTGACAGAAGTGGAATGCAAATGCCTGCATCCTTATGTTTCTACAGGCTCCTCACACACTCCCTCTCTCTCACATGCACACACACAAAGATTATTTTCAGGCTTGTGTGATATTTCAAGTGAAATCAGTAGAAAGCCACTTTTAAGCCATTTTTTAGTAGAAAGACATTTTTAAGAAACAGAAATCCAAGGAACCAATGCAGCTTTGGCAGAAAAGAATGCAAATGTAGCATGAAATTGCACATACTGGAGATCCTAATACTGCACATTACCTTTTCCTGAACTTGATTCAGATGGTTTAAATAGGGAAGACTGAATAATGCTGCTGTCTTATTAACCCCAGGTAGTGAGGGTTCACTTCCTAATTTTGTTTTGGTTTATCATCATCGTCATCACCAGGCAAGGCTGCATCTCATTTATTTAGTTGCAAAGAATGAAGAATTGAGTTTGGAGGAGAGCCGATTTCTTAAAGAAAGAAAAAAAGTTAGTTGCTTCAGGCAACAGTCCCTTTGATCTGCTCATTAACACTTTTCAAATGTTCGCGTGATGTGGGCATTAGGAAATGTCAGCACCAGAGCCTGAAGCCAGCTTGATGCGATCATATGCTCTGATATTGAGGGAAGAGTGAAAGAACTGTCAACAGTGAACTGCCTTTAAAAAAAAAAGGGGTGGGAGGGAGGAAGAAAAAGGAAAAGGAGTCCACCTACCCCAACATCGACCTTACAGCAAGGAACACAGTCAGGACTGAGGCCCAGCAAGAATATACTGCTCAAACCACCTGAGGCTCACTGTGGAAGAGATTACGTGCTCATGTGGCTCCGGACACTCATTGTGTTCTGTCCGTGACACCTTTTGCCTCCCTTTCTCCCATGTGATTCTGAAGCATGGGAAGCTTACAAGGCTTGAGGGCTGCTGTTTTCTCCCTTGCTCCTATTCTTTGTCCCATGAAACCAGATGCTGCACTCTGACAGGGAAGCAGAGTCAGAGAAGGTCCTGCCTGGCCCTGATTTGCTGCTTCTCATCAAGGACACCATCACCAAAGCTCAAAGCTGCATAGACAGAATTGGCAGTAACATGTAGTGAGAGAACCTCAGGTGCAGGACAGAGTGAGAAGGATTGAGGCATGGTATAATGGTTGGAGGAAACAGACATCAAAACACAAAGAAAGGAAAAGAGTCAGTTCAGTGCAAGAATATATGGGTTTGGAACTCAGTATTGTTGTAGTAGTGAGTCTAAAATTACCTTTCCTTTTCAAAGAAGCAAATAATATCCATGAGAGGTGGGGGGAGACAACAGAGGGCACTAACATTTAAAGTGCTGTGGCTTTATTGGGCCCAGAGAAGTCAGGCTGCTTCTTAGTAATAATTTACCAATCTATAGGTTAAGACGTCCCCAGAAATAGCCAATAACTACTGTATCAAACACTATATCCAGAAAAGATACTCAAGTAAGTTACTGTCCCTTAAAGTAAGCATCAGGAAGGAACAGAATTAAACCCAAGGTAAGTGAGAACCAAGGGATGTTTTCTCACAACTCAGTGCTGCTTTGTGGAGATATAGCTCCACATGAGATCAGCCCAGAAAGAACCCTGCCTTAATGCCACAGTGCATCCTCAGCACCCAAGGTAGAATCTTCACTCTGTAATTGGTTATAAAAGGCATCTCTTCCCATTAATTGGGTCCTACCTGAGATATCCCTCCAGAGCTCTGCACATGTGTTGACATAGACCTGTAATGTAAACTGAACTCCTTTCACTTGTAACAGGCATAGGCTGGTGCAGCTAATATTTTAATGTATTACACTAGCATAACTACCAAAAGGACTGGAAATTAACTCTGTAGCACTACAGATCTAACCTTTTTTTTTTAATGTAGGGTTTGAACATCAAAAAATCCAGAAAACACCTTACTGATTGTCATTACAGAGTCATCACTGGGAAGAGAATTCCTGCTCTCAAGAGAATGAGATACTGCAGTCACTTCTTACTATAATGAAAGAAAAATGCACAGTACCTGAAGTTGTACTACAGCATGAGAACTGACCACTGACAAGCACTGACTTCTGAATGCTGACCAATATGAAGAGCATTTGGATTTTTTTCACTGCATGTGTAAACTTGATGCTGAAAAAAACCCTCACACAATCCACTTGGCAGACGATGAACACTGCATACCCAACTGACTATGGTGTGATCGATTGCACTTCCAGCTGCAAAAGACTGATTCTGGGCTAACATAAATTGGAGACATGTGGATTATGTTCTGACAGTCATATTCAGCTAGTGATAACACTTACTAAGGTGAGGTAAGTCGTTCTGAGAGCTCTGACAAACTAGCCTAGTTGTAGCTGCTTTCTACAGTTGGAAAGTGTAGAAACTAAGAAGTGTGAAGATGGCCTACAAGTTAAGGTTACCTAGTTATTTTAAACTAAGAAAACTGGAAGCTTTCTTCTTAGTGATTTTTAATTTCCCTTTTCTACAGAAGACTTGTGATAGAAAACAAAGTTGAAGTAAAATACCTAACAGGCAACTTCCTGAGATTTGTGACGGGGCTGTACTTTGAAGAATGAGACAGAAGAGAGTCTTTTTATTAGACATGAGTTCATAGAGTCCACAGAAACCCCAAACCATGAGGATGCAGACCGGAGCTAAGGACTTCTTGCCCTAGGATAGCCTGAGGTCTGCCAGACTGCACCCAAGGGTTTCAGCATGGTCAGGTGAGAATCAGAAACTGGTTCTTCTGCTGTCCCCAAGACAAGCCTGAGACAAGACAAGGAGTGCAGCAGCACCCTGGAAGCAATCTCCATTCTCCAAGTCCTCAGCACTGTCATTGAACTGGATGAATAATAAACATACACCCTGATGAAGAGAGATGCCATGTATGCAAGGGATTATTAAAACAATAAGGTATTTCTAACTTGAGAGCCCTTAATGGACTACAAATATCAATTTTAGTGCTAGTACTTCTAAAATATCCTTGATTTCAGGGTAACATCTGCATACCACTATGGCAAACAACTTCCAAATAATAAAAGGCTTTTATGAAATACTTTTACAGAAATAGAACATGTGCTCACTCAGTAGAAAGCCAATGAGCATCACAGCAGCATGCTGGTGCTGGTTTCTCTGTGTTCAGGTCTCATAAAGCCAGAAGCACTGCTAAGGGTGCAGCCCTCAGCACTGAAGTTGGTCTCTTCTTCCATTTAGTGTGTATTGCTAATGACAGAAAACTCCCTCAATAGACAGCATATGTCACATGTGGCTCTCCTGTTAATTAACCTGTTTCCCATGGTATCTGTGTTTCCCAGCCTGAGTTACCCTATGCATTACCATCATGAGTCAGACATGCAGAGACAATTTCCAACAGTCTTTACTCACCACTTTGCAGCAGAGGGGCCAGAACCACCAGAGCAGACCGAGCGCCACTAACAGTAACAACACAAGAACAGCAACTAGTGCTGCTACTCCACTAGACTGCAAAGAAAGCAGAAAGACAGTGTCAGTGGATGTTGGAAACAACTGCTGCCAGTATTCCCACTCATTCCAAAACAGCTTCTTACCGAATGATACAAATCCCAAATGAGTAAGGCCCAACTTGAAGAAAAGGAAGTGTACACTGACTGCTAAGAAATGAGCTGTTGTTGGACACAAACAAAGTAAGTCTCCTCCTGAGTCTGTGATGACAGGTACCCTCCTCTTCTTTCTGTGACAACACAGGTCTGTATGGATTGGTGGGTGGAATTCTAAGGAATCTCTCCTAACAATACATATATAAGGCTTTTATGCTTATTGCTCACACACCTGGGGCATTCACGCTGCACATGGGCGACATGGTCTAGTGTGAGGCTTCCCTGCCCATGGCAGGGGGGTTGGAACTATATTATCTCAAGGTCCTGTCTAACCCAAACCATTCTATGATTCTATATACAGCACACTGAATCCCTGTAGTAGTGCTGTTTGAACCTGAACCCACCATCCTGAGATTTTACAACCAAGTGTTACTGCTTCCAGCAATAGTGCTTTTAGTAAAGAAATGAGCAGCCTATCTCCCACCATCTCAAAACCACATCCTGTAGGTGCTTTTATTCTTACACTCAGTGTTTTGTACTGCTGTGCTGGTTTAGTACAACACTCAGAAAACAATGCAACAGTGGCCTTGGGAAAAGAGAAGTTGTTCAGACTTCAGCTGAGGAAAAAGGAAAGGAAGCTGATTATTTTAATCTAAGAGAATTTGAAGTCTTCTTCTTAGTAATTTTTGAATTTTCCTTTTCCATGAAGATTTGTGATAGAAAACAAAGTTGAAGTCACTAAGACTGGCATACAGCATGAGTTGTCTGTCAAAGCTAAAGAGGTTGTACTGGAGATACACCATTACAAATGGAAGGTGAAATTGAGCTTTGTTCCAAGTTTAGAACAGGTTGCCCAAAGAAGTGGCGAATGTTCTGTCCCTGGTAGTGTTCAAAGTCAGCTTGAACAGGGCCTGGAGCAACCTGGTCTAGTGGAAGGTGTCCTTGCCTGTGGCAGGGAGTTGGAACTGGATGATTTTAAATTCCCATGCAACCCAAACCAGTCTGGGATTCTGTGATTCTACAGTAAGTACACATTGGTGCAGTGAGGCACACGTGTTTACGAGAAAAAGGTGGGATGCATGCCATGGTGCCTAGATGCCACTTATCTTTTGTTTGTTTTCACTGCAGCACCGTGTGTTTGCTAGGGGAGGCTACAACTTGTAACTCGTCTACACCAACCAGCCATCAGCTGCTCAGCTATCAGAATTAGTGGAACAATTCCAGCAATGACCCATTTTTTGCAGTTGCCCATCTGCTACTATGGAAACAGCAGTTCTCCTTGTGTGGAGCCGTCTTTGCTGCAACATGTATGAAAGGCAAAGAAAAAAATAAAAAGAGGCTGAACAGAAGTACAACAATTTTTTTTTGTCAGTGCACATCTGCACTCTTTCTGTTTTCTGTTAGTGAAAACTTCTGACTCAGAGAGTACAGCAGAGGGAAGACTCAGCAGTGTGGTACAATGCGTTGTTTTTACCTCTCTGTGCAATCTTAGCCATTTTAGAGGGGGCACAGGGACAGACTGGACATGGACTAAGATAAAAGCAACCCTCTGTTAGTTTCCAGCATCCTCCTGTGACTGTACTGGCCTTACATTATCATGCTGAGAGGCTGCTTCAGCACGTTTTGGAGTAAGATTGAAATGCTTCTGAATAATAAAGCCTTTAAACAGAGAAATGTGATTCGGGTAGTATGTGTTTCTTCAGCTCCCAATTCATTCAGGCTTTTTTTATGCACCTGAGGGGCTGAACTGACATGACTCTGATCTCTACAGTTACAAAAGTATTCAGGTTTTAAATGAACAGAAGAAAAATGTCATTTTTTCTCTTAGGTTAATTACCTACATGCAATAAGGTGGAGATCTCAGAGCAGCCTTCCACTATCTTAAGGGGGTCTCAAGGATGCTGGAGAGGGACTCTTTATCTGGGACTGTAGCAACAGGACAAAGGGTGATGGGTTTAAACTGAAACAGGGAAACTTCAGGTCAGATATAAGGAAGAGGTTCTCTACTGTGAGGGTGGTGAAGCACTGGCACAGATTGCCCAAAGAAGTGGTAAATGCTCCATGCCTGGCAGTGTTCAAGGCCAGGATGGACAGAGCCTTGGGTGACATGGTCTAGTGTGACATGTCCCTGCCCATAGCAGGGGTTTGGAACTGGATATCTTAAGGTGCTTTAAAACCCAAACCAATCTTTGATTTTATGACCAAATACTGTTAGAAGAATATATGCTGATTAGCAGCAGGTATTGTTCTGTATGTTGTGTGCCTGACAGAAAAAACTGCAGTCAAGTCACTTATTAAATGAGACAAATTTCAAGAAACAGGGTATCCATGCGCAGCACACTTTCCAAACCTGCAGCCCTATGTAGTGGTCTGGCGTCAAACTGCAAACATTTCACCTCTCCTGCCTACATAATACAGAAGACACAGGAAATTACAGGACAGCGGGAATGTGAGGTAAGAAATTGGATATATTATGTTAGGAAAGTCACTGACTGCCTAAGTATGTGGTTTATCCTAGAAGCTGTTGTTAACTTCTCTCTAAGCCTATGAAAAAACATAGTCAGATGTTCACACTACCTTAACCCTAGGCTTAACTTAAGTGCTCTAGCCTGTGCTCTGACAAAGACTATCTCCTCTAATTAACAGAGTTGAGAGCCTGCGCTCCATATTTGGGCACCGAAGTCAGGTATGTAAAGTTACGTGGCATTAGTATCCTCCCATAGGAGTATAACCACCTTCAATACCAGGCTGAAGTCTGAAGGTCCTGTCTACTCAGCTTCAGCCTGCTCCCACTGATCCCACAGCATGTTGGAATGGGACTGTGCTGGAATGGGACCCCAGGTGACTGTCTCACACCTGGCTCTTACCAAATGATTACTGTTAAAGTGAGCAAGTCTCTGATGGCATGGAAGCTTCCCAATATTTTGAAAGCCTCAGCTGCACATTGTGCTAAAGTCATTTGTTGTAACATATTTAGCAAAACACAATTCCCAAGCTCCAGAAAAATACAAGCCCTGCCCAGATCACAAACACACAGACACTACTTGGATCTCACAGGCAGAGACAGCAGAAGTACCCTGGGAGAGGAGAATTCCAGGGCTTTTCCTCTACTTAAAGAGTTTTGCAGATGGTCTAAATCAGCAACCCCTGAAGCAGCTAGCAAAACACATGCAACACCAGTGAGAGGAGAAACCCTTGGAGCCTGCATCAGAAAGCAAAGGTAAAACTCCAAGCCTGCCACATGAGACATGGCTTTTGTGTGCTATTAGGAAGTCTCATATGGTATGTATAGCAATGCTTCACTTACATAGGATCCTGCAAAAAAAACCTTCCTAAAATAAATCTGTTTTCCACCTTAATGGGAAGAGTTAAGGGAATGGTTTTACATAACTGCAGCAAAAAATCTTGTCTGTAACCCCCACATACACACACGCTTCATCAGAGAACTTAACCAGCTGAAAACCCTTTGTTGTGTGTTATAAAACAGATTCTAAGTGTGTGTCAAAATACAGAAAAAGCATATTAGGACATACATATATGTGAGCACTACACATTAAGAACTCAGGTATCAATAGAATTCTGCCTATTCTATATGTGTCTGCACAGGTGTATTTGTAGTTGGGTGCTCCAGACGTGCACCAGGACTTGCCATGCGCTGAGGTTCTCTGCACTGAGAGGTTGTGCAATGGTGAAGCCAAAAGAGAAACTGGATTTCAGGATTTTAGACTGACTGATGTTATCCGCTTACTTACACACTCTGAAGCTGTGATTGTTAATGAGCTGGACATGAAAGATTGCCCTTCACTCAAACTCACCAACACTTCCAGAGTTCTGTAAAGAAAGAAAGAGAAAACCAAGAATCAGCAGCCATAAAGCAGTCAGTAACAACACATATATGCTACAGAGGCACTTGTCCATACAGACTGTGCTCAACAAAGAACATTTTCCAAGAGAGGAAAATGGGAGTCGGGGATCTGAGCTGCTCTACATGTCAGGAGTGACTTGGCTGCTACAGGGTTGGACCTTGAGGCATTCAGAAACCAGTTTTGGGTACTGTGTTGAATCCTATTGGGAAACAGTCTGCTTGATAGACAGCTATCAGAGTACAGAAAAAGCCTTCACTACTTTATGGGGCATAAAATACTCTGAAAAGTTTTACATCAAATCAACTGAAGTTCAGCTGTAAAAATAACACAGTTTTGTCTGTTCCATAAGCAACTCTTTAGTCATAGCAGACATTATGGATAAAAATGTAGGATAATTATAAATGGTCAAGACTTTCTATAAATAGTACTCAAACACTGCTGACAAATAGTATGTGGTTTACATTTTACAAATTAACCTTAGAAGAAAACAACACATGGTGCATGCTAAACATAAGACAACTCCTCAGCTTCTCTGGCTTGGATTCCCAAGATTCAGACAGTTTATATTATGCATAGATGTAATTAAATAAAAATATAGATATCCATGAACTAATAACATGATTAATCATTTATACCATTCTTATATGTCATGAATTTTTATTCTGGCACAAGTGCTTTAGTCAATATGGAGTTCAAAGCTATTTTAACTAATTTGGCTAATTTCTTTTTTCAGTTTTAGTAAAAACGAAGCAAGTTGTGTCCGCTAAACTCATTTTTAAATGATCTGTGCTATGAATAATTGATCTAACAGAAAGAATAACTCTCATTTATTTCTAACTATTATTGGAATAAGTGAATCAGAACAGATAAAAATAAAAAATTAATTCAGTTCCCTTCCAGCACATTTAATAAAGCAAACTATATCCAGACTTTTGTTGTGATGAACTTTTTTTACACTTGATGCTTTTTCCCATGTTTTGCTTTGCCACTTCAATGAGAAGTGTTGTGGGAAATTTAAGCAAACAACTTTGCTTGACTTCGGCTGAAGAACCCTCCTGACTGCAGTGCAGGAGGATCCCATGCTGTATCGTTTCTGGATCAGGGACTTAAGCACAAGCTGTGCTGACAGATCCTGACAGGTGTCCCTGAGGAAATGTGTGCATTTAAACTCTTCAGCCTTCTGGAGATGTGTGCACCATAGGCATATCACACTAAGCATCCAAGTCGCTAACCTACATCCCAGTTACACTGATGTGACTCACTCTGCTGGCCTGGGGTCACATCCTTCTGCACCCAGGTAAAAGCACTGTATCACCTATGACTGGGTGTAACTCAAGCACAGAATCGTAGCATGTCTTAAGATGAAAGGGAGTAACTGAATTCAGCCCATAAATACTGAGGAATCCACAACACATACAAATATTTCTGGATAGCAACTTTTTAGTTAAGCACAAATTTAGACAGGAAAGATGAATCTCTTAAATGTTTTCTTTTCCCCTGTTAGCCTTGTTTTTTTTAAAGCAAGAGTCAGAGAAACATCCCACAGGCTCTGCACCAAGTTCCAAGAGTGGTTAAGCCTGAGCAAGGGCATTCACTGCGGTCACATTTCGTAGAATCGTAGAATCACAGAATGGGTTGGGTTGGAAAGGACCTTAAGATCATCCACTTCCAAACCCCTGCCATGGGCAGGGACACCTCACACTGGACCATGTCGCCCAAGGCTCTGTCCAACCTAGCCCTGAACGCTGCCAGGGATGGAGCATTTACCACTTCTTTAGGCAACCTGTGCCAGTGCCTCACCACCCTCACAATAAAGAACTTCTTCCTTATATCTAACCTGAACTCCCTGTTTCAGTTTGAACCCATCACCCTTGTCCTGTCACTACAGTCCCTTGTGAAGAGCCCCTCTCCAGCATCCTTGCAGGCCCCTTTCAGATACTGGAAGGCTGCTCTGAGGTCTCCATGCAGCTTCTTTTCTCCAGGCTGAACAGCCTCTCTTCATAAAGGAGGTGCTGCAGCCCCTGATCATCCTCGTGGCCTTCTCTGGGCTTGATCCAACAGTACCATGCCCTCCTTATGTTGAAGACATCAGAACTGCACACAGTGCTCCAAGTTTCCTGAACATAAAAGCTGTTCAGCCCTTCTACTTTGAACTTTCTGAAGTAATGGTGTGTGCCATAGCTGAGATGATATTGATGGTTCAGAGCCTGCTAGCATGGGAAGAACCCTTCCAACTGCTCTAAATCCACATAGTCCACCACCCAATTTTGATTTTTAAATTAACATGTCACATCCTTTAAGAACTTAGTTCTTTATATACCCTCTGCTTGACTTGATCTCCAATCCTATTTTAACTGTGTCTAAATACATTGTAGGCTTTTCCTCAGCTCTTTTACCTTTTGTTGGAACTATTTCTGTAGCCTATTGTTGGACAAAACTCCCATTGAAAGAAATAATAATTGTGCCTTTGCAGCAGTGAAGAACTGCTAGATTTGGCCAGTAACATCTGACTACAGCTGCTGCCAGGTAGTGAGGCCGAATTTCCAAAGCACATTCAGATGCTTGCTTTTTCCCCATTTCATATAAAAAAGAAAAGTAAGAAATTAATGTGAATCCTCGATCTCCCATGGGATTTTTTTCTGCTATCCAAGCAAATCAGTTTTGCTGCCTGGCAATATCAACCTTCCCTCTGACCCATGCATGTTCTTGTCAGTCAGCAATATCTTCTAACATTGTTCACCAGGTTTTTTACCCTCCAGCAGTTTGCTGATCTGCACGATGTGCCATTACCAGTCCCAAATCTATGTGATTGAAAGAGATGGTGCATCAGTGGCTGAGTGCTGCTGCCAGCACTAGCAGGCACTATCTGAAATGTCATCTACTCGGCATAACATGTTTTTCATCTGAGCTACTGGGAAACAAAACACATCTGAGAGTTCAGAAGAGAAGTAAAGGGCTGTTGAGGCCTGTTCTCACTATGCTACCAATATCTCTAAATGCTACTCATAGAATCACAGAATGGTTTGGGTTGGAAAGGACCTTAAGATCATCCAGTTCCAACCCCCTGCCATGGGCAGGGACACCTCACACTGGACCATGTCGCCCAAGGCTCTGTCCAGCCTGGCCTTGAACACTGCCAGGGGTGGAGCATTTACCACTTTTTTGGGCAGCCTGTGCCAGTGCCTCACCACCCTCACAGTGAAGAACTTCTTACTTACATTTAACCTGAACTTCCCCTGTTTGAGTTTAAACCCATCACCCCTTGTCCTACTGCTAAAGTCCCTGATGATGTTTAATTTAATGTTTAATTCATTTTTATGTTTAATTTCATTTTCCTGTATAACAAACCCTACCAAAAAAAAAACAAAAAACCAAAAAACAAAAAACACTGCTAAATACACTAGAATGATAATGGAAATTATTTCAAACAGATCTTCATAGAAGCAGGTTTCCACATACCCTCTTTCCCACATACCCATGCAGCACTTCAGGAAACAAACTCCCCTTTTTTGCAGCAATGCTTCCATCCCCTCCAGGATGTCCCACACACCTTGACTGGTTTGTCAGCAAAAATCTACATGCCACCATGGCTTAATCTGGAGGCGGGTGTTCTAACTCGCTGAAGTACTGCATTTCACACTAACTGCTTCAGCGTGTGAGACAGACAGTGTACCCTGGGAATTCCTGGACCTGCGACTTAGGTGTCGGACTTTCTTGGCTTCCTTAGAAAAAGACCAGCTTTCAAGCCTTAACAGTCAATCCTGCTAAACTTCTCACACCATTTCCCTCTTATGCATTAAACCTTGAAGAAAAAGTCACCCTTTTTTCTTCTACCTTCCCTGTGTTGTGCCCCGATCTACATTCTCCTGCTGCAATACGTATTATTTTCCTCAGTTTTTAGGGGCAGTTCTCTCTTGCCTTCGTATGGAACAGCTGAATGAGGCTTTTTCGAGCAGTGTTCTGTAGCTACCAGACTTAGTCTGTTTGCCACAGTGAGCTCCATGAAGCCTGGCTGCAACCTGCAATGTCTGTCCAACTTATAAGTTATTAGGAAAAGAAACTATCTTTTTAGATGGTCTTTGCTAGCAAATTGAGCAAAATGGGAACCTGAAACACATATGGATGAAACACTCCAGAAGACTACTGTCTTCTACTAGAAAAAGCAGCTTTAAATTCCAGCCCCAGCAAAAATACTTGCTTGGGTGACGTGCTGTCCAAGCCTGAGTGCTGCGTTCCAGGTCCATTCAGTTATCTAAGTATTTTCCCTTGGATTTAGAAGAAAAGGGCGTAGGGATGTCTGCAATCTATTTTCTTACGTGACCTGCCCCAGTCCCAGAGGGGTGGTGTGCTGAGCAGGCATAGTCCCCAGGACACAACTCAGCTCTTTCCTTTAGTGTCAGAACACAGCCACAATCAGGCACCAGGCACTTGACAAATAAACAACTGCTTTTAGAGTGCATGAGTTGGTGGAAACAGATGCTCAGAAGTGCCACAGAAATCTCAGTCCAGCATGACCAACCAGGAAGAAACTTGCCATTAACTGAACAGTACTTCAGGAGGGGTCTGCTCTTGTGACACCCCACTGGGAGTACTGTGTGCAGTTCTGGAGTCTTCAACATAAGAAGCAGCTGTTGGAGCAAGTCCAGAGGAGGGCCACAAGGATGATCAGGGGCTGGAGCACCTCCTGTATGAAGACAGGCTGAGAAAATTGGGGCTGTTCAGCCTGGAGAAGAGAAGCTGTGTGGAGACCTCAGAGCAGCCTTCCAGTATTTGAAGGAGGCCTAGAAAGATGCTGGAGAGGGACTCTTCATCAGGTATTGTAGCATAGGACAAGGAGTGATGGGTTTAAAATGAAACAGGGGAAGCTGAAGTTAGATCTAAGGAAGAAGTTCTTTATTGTGAGGGTGGTGAGGCGCTGGCACAGGCTGCCCAAAGAAGCTGTAAATGCTCCATTCCTGGCAGTGTTCAGCGCCAGGATGGACAGAGCCCTGGGCAACATGGTCTAGTGTGAAGCAGCCCTGCACGTGGTAGGGAGTTGGAAGTGGATGATCTTAAGGTCCTTTCCAACCCAAACCATTCTGTGATTCTGTGATTACCATAAAGTCTGCTCAGGCTGGTTCTTGAAGGCCAGTTCCTGAGATGATCGCTAAAATAGGGAGCGTACCCATATTTTTAGGAGGTGTCATGGAGCAAGCTCCTGTTCCCCTCTGGACCTGACGCTGCTTCCAGTGCAGTCTACAGATCTGATACTCATTCACAGCAACACCTCTGTACACCATTCTGGCCGTACCCAGAAAAGGGCACCAATAACACAAGTGTCTGAATGAGAAGCAGGCCCACTGCTCATTGGATCCCTCACATTTCCAGTCCCTGGTGCCACCTGCCACCTCACTGCTGTGGAGCTTTGCGTTCTGCTGACCTTTAGCAGTCAGGCTGTCTGATAAATATCCCAAGCAACAGGCTCACTGAGCAAGCACATCAGCTATCAGAGCAGACACAGAACAACCAGTTTCCCTATCAGCTTCCATGCTGATACAGTGCTGCAGGGATGAGCTATTTTCTAGGAGCTGATCATACTCACTCAGTTCTAGAAGCCACAGAAGTGAACTCAGACAAATAATTACCTCATCCTCAAAAGGATGAAGCTGTCAACATACAAAATCAGTCCCTTCCTGAAACTGTCATGTCTGTAGGGGATAAGAAACATGTTTTTTCATTTCCTTAGCATCCACCTGTTTGACGGGCTACGTGTGCTGCTAATTCACACAAACACTACCCCTTCAAATTTGGAGTTTCAAAAACTAGGTGTCCTATTTCTCCTACTCGCTCATTCACAAACATCCACAAGAAAGACATCTACGTAAACACATCTATCATTTACAACTGTCTACATGTGTGAGGCTTTTAGCTCAGCACTCTTGCATAAACCTCAAATATTTTGAAAATAAAATAACATCCAGTAGGGGTTCTATTTTGGGAGCACCTTCATTTCCCACTGGACTGTCCGTATTTCACAAGCGCTGGGTTCCATCAGAAAAGCTCAAATCAGCCAGCAGCTGAACCAGCCCATGTCACAGCTAATGCTTGGAAATCTTGGGGACCCTTTCTTTTATAGACTGGAGGAAAACCATTCAAAGGTTTTTTCATTATAGGCTTAAGCTCATGAGGGAAGGAGCAGGACAGGTTTTGGTAAGCCAGTCATACTGTAGGTCTAATGTGCAATTTTCTAGTGGTCTGTACTTTTAAAGCTCTTTCATTGTCACAGCAAAAACTGTGGGTTTTATTTACAGTTAATAGCCCTTGCTCAGTGTGGAAGGGATTTTCCTAAATGTTGCCTGTGAAATATCACTTCTTGGATGGGAACCAATCCTGGAAAACTTAGTTTGACAAAAAAAACCTTTTGAAAGATGTTCTTATTTATGACCAAAGTTAACCACAAGAGTCTTGCAACTTTAAACTACATCAGCCACCACCCACTGGCCATTCTAATAAATAATTCACAAAAAATTTAACTTGACAAGACCCAACAATTGCAATTCTTTCCTTCCTTTATGCCTACTGCTGCTGTATTGTTACAGAAGAGGACCATGGCCCAAGGCCACATGCAACTCCAGCTCTGGTCTAAAGAATTTCATGCCCTGTGAAATACAGCTGACATTTCAATCCACAGTAACCTATTAGCAAAGTATTCATTTGCTCCCTACTTTATGAGTACCCAATGAAAGGCTGCCATTTTATGAGCCATTAAAAAAGATTAAAAAATTAAATAAAATTGTGAAAGGCATTTGCTGGAAGTAATAAATAATTTACCTCCAATTTTCACACGCTGAAAATTAAACTGGCAACTGCTCAAAAAGTTACTGAAATTCTGGTGACAAAGGTATTTCAGAATCGAGTGCCAGCATTAAAATAGCTAAAATGTTGTACATAGTAGTAGGAAGGAAGAAAATACAGCTATATATTTAAAAGGATACTTTCCCTTAAAAAACCAGCTCCATAAATGAATATATAGATATACTACACAGTTAATATTGGAAAGCCAGAAGTAAGCGTATGTGTTCTAAATGTATCTATACATAAAGAATGCACCTGTGTGTTTGCATACATCTACATGTCAAAAGAAATCACATACTGGAAAAGCAGGAATAGGTGGGAGAGGGGTTTGGCAGAACTACCAATGTAAGTGTTATTATTTGCATGCCTATCACTTCACCCATGTGTAATTTACTATCCTCTACACAACAGCCTGGCAGTATAAAGAGGTGCCACCATGACCATGCTTTGTTTTGATGGTTACCTGAAGGCCAGGGAAACTGGAACATGCTGTGACTGACAACATCATGTTCAGGTTTTTAAGGCAGAAATATTCACCCTTGTTCACAGCAGGAGCAAATACAGCTGGACGTGTCATTCTGTGCAAGCATTTTGTGGTTTAGCGGTTGAAGGAAAAACTTAGGTGCCAAACAATACCCACCTCACCTCTGGGGGTACACTGGAGCAGGCTCTGCCATTCCACCCCTCATTCTCTGCACAAAGGCTGAAAATCAGGGGTAGCAGCACACGAGGGATACAACTCATGCTCAGGTGCAGGGTAGGAGATACAGCTGCAGGACTCTGATGTTATCTCAGTGGGGTCTGCTTCAGTCTCACTGTATGGACACAGGGGTTGCATTTGACCAGCCTAAGTTTGAAATTGTTGGCCATTATTTGCTAGGGATACAGCTAACCTTATAGAACCATAGAATCACAGAATGGTTTGGGTTGGAAAGAACCTTCAGATCATCTAGTTCCAACCCCTTGCCACAGGCAGGGACATCTTACACTAGACCAGGTCATCCAAGGCTCTGTCCAGCCTGGCCTGGAACATTGCCAGAGATGGAGCATTCATCACTTCTTTGGGCAACTCTGCCAGTGCCTCACCACCTTCACAGTAAAGAACTTCTTCTTTATCTCTAACCTGACCTTTCCTTTTTAAGTTTAAACCCACTACCCATTGTCCTGTCACTACAGTACAGAATCTTTACCCACAAATTCTCACCATCAAAGCACAGAGTATCCTTTCCCCTGTTCTCGGTTAACAGACACTCCAGGACCACAAATATGACTCTGCATCTAGGAATACATCTACGGAGCAGGAGGAGGCCACACAAAGCCACACAGGAAGGCATTTCAAGTCCATGCTTCTGGGTTTGTTGCTTTTTCTATATCAAAAGCCCCAGCTACATAAAGAACACAACGAGTTCCCCTGGAGCAGGTTTACAACCTTGCCTGCCAAATATACAGTGTGGTTCCACTGTGCCAAGGGTCACACAGGAACCAGTTTTCTCAAGGTGATGGGAACTGTACTGGGGACAGTTGTTAATCTGCAGTTACAATAAATGGGAAGAGATCTGGGGGCTTTGGTAAAGAGTTAGTACAAACTCTTCCCTGTCTCCTTCTTGGTGTAGTTTAGCAATGACATAAATGCAAACTATAGTTTTCTCAGGATCTCCTCTTGTTACCTCAGAACTATCTAGCTTTCTCAGCAGAGTATTCAACACACTGCCTACATCTGCTTTCCACAGCAAACAGACAGCAGTGCAGTGATACCTGTGTGCTTCAATGTGGGGAAGTGCCACTGAATCTGAAAGTACCAGGAGCCTGCAATGCGTTAGCTCATGGAATCATGGGAGCCTGCAGTAACAGGGTATGAAATGTCATCATTATGTTAAATTAGTCTATTAATTCAGCTCCGGATACTATGTCCACTGCATAGTATTAAGCACTTAGTTCTGCTCACGCACGCTTTCTTAATGCTCTGGGAACACTTTGTGCCCTATTGAGGAACGTGAAGGACTGCATTAGAAATTACTACTGATCTTAACATCATATCCATATGTCTAAGGAGCCAGTTAGCCTATACAATTCATTGAGGACGTTTCCATCTGTGAACAGTTCCCATTATAATCTAATTGTGTCAAACTAAATGTATTTCTAAAATATTTTCAGAAGTTAATATTTATAACAGACATTAAGCCTAATCCAGCCTGTGAAGAGCATCCTTTATTTCTGTTTAGACTTCTTTTGCAGTAAAGCATTAAGTGTTTCTTAGCTTATCCACTTTGTATTTTTCTTTCCATGGGGCAAAAGAAATGCAGAGAGACACAGGCTAAATTTAACTTACAATTGCTACTGAGTTACTAATTACCACAGCATTAAAAGGTCACAATGTAGGATGAGCACGGCAGTGATTTTGAGTTCTGGAATACGTGTGTTGTAGGCAGCGTGACTGCTGGGTGGAAATAGGTGTGTGAGAGGCAGTACAGTGCTGTGCTGGTCTGCTATGCTAATGCTGAACTCAAGAGATCTGAAAATTGGCGCTGGGTTACCTCTAAATATTAGCTCATTGCATGCTTGGGTTTTTAATGCTTGCAGTGTTAGAAAGAAGTACAACTGTGTCATCTTAACAATAAGTAAATGACACTTTTTGTGTGGGAATGTAAATCTGGTAATCATTCACGCCCAGCCCCCACTGGCACACATTTCCAAAGGCACTCGCATGCCTCCTTTGAGAGAACTAACGATACTCTATCAGCTCACTTTCTATTTAGTTATTTATTTCATATTTGCTTGAAGAATTGGGCCAATGTTTTCGAAAGCACATTTAACTATACCATATGCCTCCTTAAATTATCCCTATCAAACAAGTTGTAGGATGATGCTCTGGTTCATTCTGTTCTGTTTTCCCTTCCTTCACAATGTGTTTATGTATATTTATCCAATTTGTTCTGTTCCTTGTGCCAAATTGCAGGTTTGAGATCTCAGCTATGCAGGGGCAGCTGTGCTATTGTTGATGCCTTACAAAACAAAGGTCACAGACTGAGGCCGTATCACTAGAGCTAATGGCAGTTGCATGTTAACAACTAAGGGATAGGCATGCAACAACCAGGGTTCATGGACCCTCAGAAATAGGAATAAATCTTACCTTGCTCTCTGGTAAGCAAGAACTCAAGTCTCATGTTTTAAGAAATGACATTTGTGCAAATCAGCCTATTGCAAAATATCCTGCTGTTTAATTTAGTGACATAATCCCTTCCTCTGCCTGAGGAAGGGGGAAAACCCCTTTAAACAGCCCCATCCCAAAAAGACAAAATCTGAAGAAACCAAAATGACAGCACAGCTGGGAAGAATGCTCTCTTCTGCATGTAACTAATACTAGTTTTTCTCACTTCTGAAATGGGTAAGAACTGCCAGCTGTTCCAGCCAAAGAAGCTACTGACTACATAAAGAAGTAGGCTGCCCCAAGATGATTATTTCCTTCAGAAGAATGCTGTTTCCAAACTTAGCCCACCAGCTCTAAGTAATGACACAGCAGGGTAGCACTGACACAAATGCCCTTTGCTAAGAAAGATCAATCTTCAAGGCTGGTGAATTCACAGCTATTTGCCCCTTGGATGGCATGACATACTATTACTGCTGCTGCTTCCTTTCAGACCAGAAGCAGAGAGTCCGAAGTTCTTTAAAAGGGTGTTTCTTAGAGCTACATGTAGCTTATGAAATGGAAAAGACCACGGAATGCAATAGCTGGAGAAGACTAAGAAGATGAGGGACACATCCACAGCCATGAGACCATGCAGCTGCCTTGGAGGCTGGCTGGCTAAGGCTAGTTCACCTGTGTGCTGTTAATTATTTAAAGGAGAGCACTGGGGAAACATCACATCTGTCACTCATGCAGGCAGAACTTTCACTCATAGCAGGACCAGATGTGTTTATTCAAAACATGCACTAACTAGCTACTTAATGGGTTAGAATTATTATCCATTAGTTAACTGGGCAAACATACTAAGTATCAGTCACCTTACAAAGCATCACTTCTTTAACACTGCTTTTACTACTTTAGAGTCATTAATACCTGCAGGAAAAAGGAGGGGAAAAAAATAGAGACCCCACAAAGAAGCTGCAGGAAAAAAAAAAAAATGAAATCTGAACACTGCGCTAATGAAAACGGCAGTGCTCCAGGTAACTGCCTTCACTATGTGCCACCTAATACTGAAAGTACACTAGCACATGGGAGGAAGTAGGGAGACTGTAAGGACCTACAGGTGCTGGCAAAAACAAGGGAATTAACAGTGGAAAAAGGTTTTCCTTGAAGTTGAACTTGAAAAAGGATGGCTTCATTGCTTCTGCATGTACTGCAATATCCCCGAATATGCTCACGCTTGCATGGCCTTCTGCCTGCCTCATGAACTTGCCAACATTGCTGGCCAACGTAACATGCTCTTGTTCCCCAAGAGATGAAATGTAAAGGTGATTTTTAAGTTTCTGGCTCCCAGGTTCATGTCACAAGAAGCAGTGGATGGAGCAAAGGCATAATATGTTCTATCTTTGGGCTAGTGGGGACCAGGGAAGAATAGTTGAGGTGCTTTGTTAGAAGCCTGTCTTGACAGCCATTTTGTAGAACACCTTTCAGCTGCTCTTGAATGGGAGCAGCTGCCTAGAAACCAAATGAGGCAATCCGCAGGACAGAACCCACAATCCATCCATCTTCTTTCACATGTTTATGATCTTCCTCTTAAGTCTGGTGCTGCTATTAATAAAAATGACACTTTGAAACTGGAAAGCAAGACTCATGTACCACTGTCACAGAAACATCTTTCACTCAAAGCACCTAGAACTAAGTATGAGGTGTGTGCTTTCTCTTTGTACTGAGAGATTGTTTCCCAGGGAGGCAGAAACCTAGTGCAAGAGTGCCAGTGACAGCTTGGGTGTGAATTCCTGGGCTTTCAGCTTGTCTTAGCTTTTGCCTGCATAGCTGCTGTGAAGAAAGTTCAAAGCCCCTGAAGCAGGAACTATTTGGTGCATTCTATAAACTGCAGTTGAGTATGTTTTATACAGACTCTCCTTGTGCTGTTTTAAACTGGTTTTAAGTTACTTTGTCAGAACTTGTGAAACTGGGTTTAAAAGTCTGCTTCTCCAACTGCCCAGAACTACAAGCTCTTCCAGAAGACAGGACCTTGGCTTTCCTGTAGCTCCTATTGAGAGATGCTCTCTAAGTCACGTCTAACTTGAAGCTTGTGGCTAATTCCCATTTGTTCTCAACCCTCAGCCCTAAATGTGACCCACAGCATAAAGCAGAGCAGTTAACTCTGCCCTAAAGCTGTACTTGGAATATTAGGATCATATTATCAAAACTTTGGCTAAAGAATAATAAAGCCCTTGCCTGCATTCAGGCTATCACAGGCTACAAGAAATGGCATACAAGGGAAAAGAAGTGAAGCTTGTTTTAGCACTAGCTCAATCAAAAGTAGACAGAGGGCAGGTGATGTGAACAGTCAAACATCAACAGCCAGACAGCATTACTGAACATTACAGGACTGACTTGTTGCTGTGGAAAAAAAACCAACTGATTTTCTGCAAGTGAAACAGAACCTAAAAAAAGGGAAAAAAAAATCTTTTCATTTGTAGAGAAGCTAAGAAACTTCTTAAAAGGAAGAGATGTGCTTGCAATAGGTGCTAATTCCCCCAAATAGGTTACTTAAAGCCTGGGGGCGCTACATAAATTAAGGAGGAGGTTATTTGTTTCTTCCCTCACCTTTTTATCCCAAAGGTCTAAGGGACAATAGCAATGCTGTAAAGACAGGATCAAAAGAAAATAAATTATAAACCAGAAGCAACATCAGCAAAAAATTACTATCTAAAGACTCAAGAAGTGACAGTACAGAAATCAGATAATGCTGGTGGTGGTTCTGCATTCCCTCTGAGCTGCCATCCCATTCACCACTTAGTGCCAAACAAGCCAAGCAGCTGTTTTAACAGAAGAACAAAGACTTTAATGACACAGGCTCCTCCTGTGAGAAATCTGGTTAATAGCCAAATAAAAACATGTCTCCAGGAAGCATTTGCAACTTCAAAACATAAAGCTATGTGCTTAGTCCTAGAGAGCACTTCCCGTTATGCTTTCTTTCTAGGACAAAAATCCTTAGTTTTCTTACACTTGCAAGAGTCTGAGCTATTGATTCTCCAGTTACATGCAGATTATCATGGACTTGCTCGGTAAGGTTAATTTTTGCTTCAATAACTCCTTTTATGAATGTGGGACAGAAAGAGCATTTAAAGTGACTACTAAACTTGTGCTATTGCCAGGAGCATTTACTACTACCAATACATTAAAAAAACCCAATATGATGCTGGCTGACCAGGTTAAGTCATGTGTTGTTGCGTGCTTTGTTTCAAGTGAACTGCGTGCTGGAGCTGGAAGTCAGCTACTTCGAAAACTGGAGGCAACTCAGAATTTTGGAATACAAGCATGATCATTTTCCTTTCTACCACACAAAAAGTAATTCTTATTTAATCTTTGCTCTTTAAGTACCAGCAGCTGTTCATGTTGGACAGGATGTAAAAAGTAATATATGCAAGCTGAAGCCAACATGATTTGAATAGAGGGCAAAACAGGTCATTAAAAAGCAGTCATGCAGACTGTACCATCTCTACACGCAATCTGGCTCCAAATTCAACTAACTGAGAGCTTAAGTTTGGGTTTTTCTTTTTTGGCTTTATTAGTTCTTAAGTTCACAAGTCCAAGGAGGAAGACACTGCCCAAATCTCTCCCAGTGCACCCCTCAGGTAGTCAAGTGCCATTCACTGCAATGGGGTCAGAATATCACTCAGGTGGGAGATGGAAACCATGTGATACTTCAGCGAGTGATCCCACTTGACCCGATTTTTGCCGTTCTGTTGGTCATTTGAAACAGATCACCAACTTTCTGTACAGCTGCTTGGATAGCTTAGTCAATGTGTTTCATGTTGAGAAGCTGGTATACCTTGTTGGACCAAGGCAGAAAGGCTCACTTCAGTTTATGAGCTAATCTTGGAGCAAACACTGTATGAATTCAAGTGGAGGTGGAAGGTGAAAGTGGATAGATGAAGGTGGAAGCTGGCCAGTAACACTGCAGTTGCATTGAAAAATAAACCTCTCTAGTTCTCTGAACTATTTGAAGAACAATGTTAATTCTTTGCCTGTTGCACTTTTAACAATTCCCCACCTTACTTAGACCTAACCTTTCTTGCTTTGTTTAGACGAGTATCTGCACAAGATCAAATTGGGTTTTTTTAGTAGGCACCAGCTAATCCAAAATTTTACTGTGATAATACAATGAGAAAGTAGTGATCAAACAAGCCAAGATAGGTAGTAGTAGACATGTAAATATCAACCACAAATATTTCAGTAGAATAGCATACTGCTGTGCTATTTTAAAATTTTATTCTTTTCATCCACTCATCAAATAAAAGACAATTTGTAAACGTTCATTAAGAAAATGCATATTGTTCTGATAGCCTCCCCACTGAAGGCAGAGGGGGTTTTACCACTGGCTTGGAGGAACACAAGCCATCTGTTCGTGAAGTCAAACCTACAGAGCTATTTTTGGAAGGTGTACTCAAGGAACTTAAGAGCAAAATGAAGAAAACAAAAGGGAAGCAGCACAAGAACGTAGACTTCTAAAAATAGACCTGTTTTTCCTGTACTGCTTTTCCAAAGAGACAAGGGCTTTGTTTTCTTTCTCAAGTATACTAACTCAAGAAACATCAAAAGTAATGGAGAGGTCAAAGAAAATTGATTCAGTTTGATTCCCTTGTGCTGTGTCAGGACAGCAAATTTAAGCCTGAGCTAAAAAGGGGAACTCACTTTCTCAAATGTTCTTCAAGACTCTAAAAATGTGGCTTTTAAACGGCCAATGCAGTAGAATCTGAGTCCTTATTACTAAACCAGCTTAGCTATAACATCCCACCTCCTCTCACAATATGTAAGAGATCTCTCAAAGTACATGAAGCAAAGCAATTCAACTTGCATTTGTCTCCTCATGCTCTTTCTGCAGAGTGTGCCTGGTATTTGTATTTATAAAGTATTTCAGTACTTTCTGACACTTTTTATAATGCATAGGTTGCTCATGTAAGAATCCCAAGTAATTCACATCTGTTAGTTTGATCAGGGGTCTTTTAAAGAGGGCTGGGTTTGTAAGAAGCCTATGTAATTTTGCACTTCAGAAGTGGCTCGATAAGAAGGTATCCAAAATGGCACCAGCAGCATAGTTATGCTGTCACATAACCTGAGGATACCACATCCATCTGCTACATGGTACTGTGAAAAAATGGGTTTCGAAAAGAATGCTTGGTTAAATCTACAGCTGGCATTTTGGAAGCTCTGAACTAAACACAGCCAGCAGCTGGAAAATAAGTAGAAATACACAATGAACTATGTGCAGGAGATCAGGGGTTTACCAACCCAGCATCTTGGGCATTTTACCTATCCTACATGGGTTTCTGTTCTGTATGTGTAAACTGCAAATTGATCAGTCAACAAGAAATATCTCCAATTAGAAAAATAGAATGAAACCTGTTAAATGAGTCTTTATCCAGAAACTAAGCTGCAGGCTTAGAAGTCACAAAGTTAACAACTTTGGTTATATTGCTCTTAATTCCACTAAAAAGAGCACTAGAAAAAGAGCAGACTGGTTGTTGCTACATTAGTGACTAATATTAGCTCCACTACATGAGTTATTACTGGGAGTTATCCAGCAATAGTCTGAGCTGTGCCAACGGAAAGTCAGGAGTTCAAGTAAGTATGTATCTCTCATAGCTGTCGGTCTCCTGCACAGCAAACTGTTTATCTCTAGGCCAAAGCCAGAGCTACTTCAGTATGAGGTAATGGAAGTAGAGTTCACGTAGTAACTTCTGAATAGATGTGGGGTTTTTTTTTCCTGTGAACCTGTACAACTTGATGTGTATTGTTTATGCATCCTTCTTCACAAACACTGCTGAGAAGACACATGCTTGATCTACACTGCAATTGCAATATGGTGAGCAGTCTATTTCAGTAATGCCTCACAGGCTGAACAAGCTCTTCAGAGAGTAAGAAAAAAGCAGCATGTTCAAGTAACTTCCATTATATAAGTATTGCATCTGTATAAATATATAACTTCCATCAATACAAATATTCCATGTCTTTCATGTTCATTTGGCAGGATAGGCTGTTTACATACCCTTAAATTAAAAGTGTGTGGAAAATCATTTACAGTTTCAGGTCCTGGGGCGCTTAATACTGGGGGCCTAATTTGCTACTGCTCCTCAGCTGCAAGGTCAGCCCACGGAGGAGAGGTTCTTAACCTGACTGATTTACATGGTTCTGATGACAGAACGAGTTCTGTTAGAGCTGCATATAGTGCTGATGTGTTTCAGCTAAGTCAGCAGTTTGTTACAGTTCTCTTGTGTCCTTGCCAGACAACCAGATACAGCCTAACTCAACTGAAAACAGCGCTACTGCACTGGTTAATATAAAGGCACACAGGTCTAACAAAGTCCTGCTGCACATAAGGTAAGATGGACATTTCTCGTAACTATGTCAAAGGCAACTTCAGTATCAGGAAAAACTAACCATGTGAAAAGCTCATGCCCCTCCTCTGCTCTCCATGTACCTCTTCTCTGTGTGTGTTTTTTTGCTATGCTTCCTACTGGAATAGTATTAAGCTCATCCCAAATAACTTTGAGAAGAGCTAGTTCCAAAACTAAGAGAAAGTCAACAGCCCAAAAGCCTTTGCCCTACTACACAGCCAGGATCTGACATGAAATTTTCTCACTTGCTTTTCCGATTTCACAAATTGGAATCATGAAGTTGAAGTGATCTTAAAAGCCCAGGGCATGTCTGAATTTGAGAGGAGGAGGGAAGGATTAGTTCTCAAAGGGCCAGAAATAATGTGCAGCCATAGCCAGTGACACTTAGAATAAGGTTAGAGCTGTGGTTTAGCCACAGCGCTGTTACGACATTACGTGAGCACCTTATGTTCTCATTGCATGTTGAGCAGTGGTACACATCTTGACATGTAATTTTAATAACAGCTTGTAAGCATCAGTGATAATGTAATCTATTTAACAATGAGCCTAAAGATTATCAAGAAGAAAGCGTATTCTGCTCTGTTAAAACAGCTAATCTGCATAAAACTTATGACAAGCCAGACCTTTTCAGTGTTTAATAAACTGGCTGAGTATTCATTTTTAAGACACTGTCCAAATCAGTTTGGTCACAGATGACTATTTAAAGCCCACTCCAAAGCTGGTAAATACACCAGGGAAATAACGCAAGAATTAGGAAAAAACAAATGCAACAACAAACCACCTCCCATAAACCCAACAAAAGGCTGCCTTCAGCCAAAGCCCCCCACATTTAACATCAGCAATAATGGCTCTAATTCTAGCAAAACAGGTGACATTTGATTCAAGTACTTACTGGCCACTTTTGTACAGGATTGGTGCAGGGCAGAGCAAAAAATCAGATTCCACGGTTTTTGGTCTTTCATCTGAAAAAAAAATAAATAAAAAAATCCACCAACAATCACATGAGCTTAACACACGGCGCTGCTTCAATGAGAAGCTGATGTGTGCATATGCTGTAAAGTCTCTTCCCTTCTCAGTACTGGTTTGGAAATGGCTGGAGCTTGCAAGCAAGCAGGGCCAAGTCAGGGAATAAACCTGCTGCTTTTCAGTAGCCGCACCTTGAAAACAGAAACCCAGAGTTGGCTTCAGAAGTGAGTGTGAGCCCATGTTACACCGCTTACTTGATTTTACTCAAGTTAGCTCATGCTTTTCCTAGAGACCATTTCCTAGAATCACCAGGGTTTTTTGAAGAGGCTTCCTAATATTTGCAGGATGCCGGTTTGCTTCCAATTAGCTCCAACCCTGCATGCTATGTTCAAGGACTGTTTTATTGTGATTGGAATGTCTATTTTGCCAGTGTTCTTCATGCTTTTGAGTCTCTAGCTGTTTGCAGAGCCTCTTAAACTAGACAGCATTTATTAGTGGAACCCTGTGCCCAGCAGAGCACACCCTCTCTGCACTTGTGAAGAGGAGAGGGGGGAGCTATTTTACCTCATGCCTTTGGTAAACTGGGAAAAAAGCCTGCTCAGGTGCACAGAACCATCCTCTCAAACTTCGCCATGGCAGGACAGTGAATTTCTGTACTAGAGCTGCCCCTGCAAGCATGGACTATTTCCTGATTACGGGGAGAGAGCAGATTAAATATGGAGATGACTGTCCTTCATTTAGGGAATGGGCAGACAGACAAGTAATGCAGGGGCAGCTGAAGGAGGAGCTGTTAGCATAAATGAGCTTTTCTTATGTGCTATATTCTGCACTGACTGCTTGGCCTAGATTTGGGGCTAGTTGTGAGGTGGGGAAGAGGGATTAGCACATTGCCATATGTTTTTGTCTTAATGGTATGTTTCATAGATTATTTTTCTATCCCACAGCTACATTTGGCAGGTTTCCTTTCCAGCATTTGGTAATGGTTCCTTATAAATACAAAAAGAGAAACATGCCAAATGCATCTTTTAAAACCAGAAGAACTGACAAAATAAGGGTTTGCTCTGAGGCTGGCCCCATCGCTATCAGTCAGGGGAACTCTGACATGGAAGTACATTCTCATGCAATACCCTCTGTTACGCCCTCGTACAGTGAAGGTTCTGCTGAGAGACTGCCAGCATTTTGTAGAGGAGAATGCAATGACACATGAACAATTTTCCTTTCCTTGGGACTATCTCCTTCCTCCTGCTACTGCTCAAATGTCCCTTCCTACCTTTTTGTCCATCCATCCCAGCTCCACTGTTCTCTTCTAGCCTTGCTCTGAGACAAAAGTGCTAGAAGCCCAGCACAAAGCTGTACAGAACAAGCCTGCCTATAAGGGGAAGGATCACACTTCCCTATTTCCTTCCTCTACTACTCCCTAAACTTTTGCTGTTGTCCACTGCCGACAATGACAACCTGGGTGGATGGTAGCAGGTCTCTGGCAAGATCCCATACAACAGATCGTGTTTTTATGCTGCAACATGCACACAAATACATCAGTGTGCTACTCCCCTCCCTTCGTGTGCTCTAGAGCACCCTTTCCTGAAGACAAGGGGGGGGAAAAAAAGGCAGCACAGAGATCTGGTTGGAAAATCTCACATCAGATGCTAGCAAGTACTTAGGGCTTCATCCTGTCCAATAATAGTTATTTCTGCTATGGCAAAACAGATGTACATGTGTAGTACAACTATAAAAGACTTAAAAGTCAGCGAATTGGAGAAATACAAGTGAGAAAACATTTCAAAGGGTCATTTAAAGAAGGCAGCATGCCTCAGATTTCTTCAGTGACACTCATCTAAGCTGTTAAAAGGCTGTCTAGGTAGCCTGTTCCATGCCTGAGAAATGTTCACAGTGAGAACCACTCTCCTAATACCTCACAACAGATCGGTGGCAGAATTTGAAGCATGTTGCCTCTTGTTTTTAGTGGATTGGGACAGCCCAACTTACTGTTTTCAGCCCTGCAGCAGCCCATATTTCACAATTACTTTGGCCATTCTTCCTTTCCTGCAGGTGTAACCAAGTGAACTTCCCTGTCTTACAGCCTGTGCTCCGGATTTCAGCCCATCCTTGACAGCTTCCTCCAGACACTTTCCACAATGTGACCCTTGCTCGTAGCACGGAGCACATCAAAATCCCAATTCCTAGGGTACATCCTTGGTGGCACAGCACAGCCCTGAAGTCAGACAGCACTGCAACCTACCAATCTTTAAGTACTGAAAGCCTATTCAGTATATGCTGCTAGCACTATTATTAAATAATGCTAATACTTGTAGTTTGGCAATAGCACCCACCAGCAGGACAGAGGAAGTTTACATTTGTGATGCTTATGGAAGATGGCAAAATCCCTCCTTAAGTTGTGCTCTACAGGTCCTTATCTCCACCAATACCTTAAAGCACCCCATCAGAAGATCCTGAATGGTACAGATGCCACTACAAATATAACTTTGTTGATGCAAGCCTCAAAACACTCATGTAAAGAACGTATGTCCTATTGCTTTTATTTCCCAAATAGACAGACTTGGGTGTAGAGAAGTGATTGCTCATGGTAACCAACAAGTCAGGAGCAAAGGAGGAATAGAACTGAGGAGTCCTGAGGACTTGCAAACCAGCCACTTCAGTTGAAATTTCAGTTTGAATTATCTTCAGGTCAGATATCTGATGTCTCAGCTATTTAACCTAGATAGTATGAGATGACTTCTATTAATCTGGAACTGAGTAAGACTGTTTCCCCACTTCTCCAAGTAAGCAAGGTCCAGAGTGATGATAAATACATCACTGCAGCAGTCATTTTGCCCCACTGAAAATTGTAGTCCTTTTTGAAGCTAATTTATGCAACAAGTTAAAGTAAGCAAGCATTAGTTTAACACAGGAAATGAAGGTGACAATTGCATCTAAAGGGAAATTGAGACAAGCAGCATTTCTTTACCCAGGTTGCCTTTATCCAGAATTACTGTGCTATTCTATTCTTCTTCAAAATTACTTTAGATGTTTAACAGGCAGGAGAGATTGGCAGCCTGTTCAAATATATATGATACCCAGAGTAAGGAAGAAAATGTACTGGAAACACATGTTATACTGGGGAGGAATTTAAGACAGACTAATATAAAAATCAGACAGCAGGGAGGGAAAAAATGAGTTGGACATTTTCTTTCTAGTCCGGCTTGCTTCTAAAGGATACTACTTAGAGCAAGAAATAGAATGTACTTATACTGGCCATTCAATTTAGTTCCTTAGTATAAAAAAATGGCAGAGGTTTCTATTAATGGTTTTTCGTTCACCATCACCTACCTTGTGCCAGTTCAGGGAACAGAGCAGCACAAGGACACTAACCCACATTCCAGAAAGACTTTTCATTTGCCTTGCGGCAAGTTAATGCACTGAGCAAGACAAAACCAAGCCCAGAATCTTTTGCTGAAAGTTACATTCTCCGTGAGCATACTTACTTAACCAGAGATCAAGAAGAAAATAGTCTGCACTCTACTTCTCAATTACTTTTAGAGCTTTTCTACCTTCTACAGCGCTCCATTCAGTAAAATTTCCCCAGTGACACAGGGACAAAATAGTACCAATTGTTCTGACTTGGCCTTATTCAGTGCTGCTCCAGGAGCTCCAGGAAGAGGACTAACTCCATGTCACAGAGGGGCATTCACGCCCTGCCAAGCCCCTGAACCAAACAGCACAGTGGCTATACCCCTGGTACACCAGAGAGAGCAGAGATGCTCCAGGACAACAAGGCAGGTGAACGTAACAAAACAGTGCCTTTTGGAATCATGATGAGAGCCTGTGTCTTGGCTTGGGCCTTCTTACAAGAAGGGGCACTTGGTTGATACACTCTGTGGTCATGTTTTTTCCATCAGCAAATATCTGCTTACTTGAGCATCAGAAGGCAGACAGTTATCACCATGTTAATTCACATGGTCAGCTGGGCTGCCAAACATCAGTCACAGTTTACAGCTTATGGCAAACAGTAGCAAGTCCAAGGCACTGGGAAAGCCTCAGAGCCTTTCCTGTTTTCCTCCTCTTTGATATTTTTCTCTTTGGATTTTAATTAAATGAGGCAATGAGAAACAAAATAAATCACATACTGGGAAATAACAAGGCAGATAATATCAAACATGGATACTTACGAATTGTAGTTCCATTCACTTGATAGGTACAACTAATGCCATCAGTTCTGCCTCCAAGGGTTAAGCCACTTCCTCTAAGAACAACCTGAAATTCCTCTGGAGAGAAAAGCAAAACCCCCAAGTCACTAATTTAGTGCACTGCAGAAAGTTAGGCAAGAATTTCGATACAGCTTGCAATAAATGAAGCACAACACAGTAATGCTTAAAACTTACTCAGGTCTTTTTTCTTTAAGTGGACCACGGTACTGCATTCATCAGTTAGGCCACTATAGGAAAAAAGATTTGTTCCCAGATCTTAATCATTGAGGCAGCCCTACTGAAATGGAGGTTAATTTTGACTGCCAACAGGATCTGGGGCTCAGTTGCGCAGGAAGAAACAATCCTTCAGTGATAAATGAGAAATCTAGGTCTCATAAGCAGAAGACTCCCCAGACCTGGCTCAGGCTGACTTCAAGTGCCAGATGAAGAAAACACTACTCCTTAGTGCTATTTCTTTGGAGGCTGTGAAGGGCCATGCTATTTGTGAGTTGTGCAGAGGAGGAGTGAAAATGGTTTATCAAGGCCACCAGTTTCATTGAGACAATCCATGTTGTAACAGAAACATTAAAATAAGGAGGTTTTGCAATTCCCTGATTTGGATTGGTCTCACACTATCTGTGGATTGTGAAACCCAGAAAGACCAGCCCTTAAAATTTTGTGCAACTCTTCTACTTAATAAATCTTTTTCCCCTTGCTTCACAAAAATGCAGTTAAATGCTTTACTGCTTATAATCCACAGGCTTAGAATTAGGGCACTAGAAATATTGTCATGTATTTGTATGAACATATGTTAACAGGATTCTCACACTTAAAACCATGATAGTATGCAAGTGTCACAGAGTAAGTTCCATAGCTTTGAATATCAGGGCATGACAAAGGGTAGAGGAGCAGATAAATGCCACTCAACTTAGAATCAGAGAATCATAGAATAGTTAGGGTTGGAAAGGACCTTAAGATCATCTAGTTCCAACCCCCCTGCCACGGGCAGGGATTCCTCTCGCTAGACCATGTCACCCAAGGCTCTGTACAACCTGGCCTTGAACACCACCAGGGATGGAGCATTCACAACTTCCCTGGGCAACCCATTCCAGTGCCTCACCACCCTCACAGTAAAGAACTTCTTCCTTAGATCCAATCTAAACTTCCCCTGTTTAAGTTTTAATCTGTTACCCTTTGTCCTATCACTACAGTCCCTAAGGAAGAGTCCCTCTCTGGCATCCTTATAAGCCCCCTTCAGATACTGGAAGGCTGCTATGAGGTCTCCATGCAGCCTTC
>WYDI02011355.1:0-21163 GCA_009867235.2 Psittacus erithacus
AGGGAGAACAGCGATGGGAGACATTACTGTGGGGATCTGTTACAGACCACCTGATCAAGAGGACTCTGTGGATGAAGGACTCTATAGGCTGATAGAAACAGCCTCACACTCGCAGAACAACCTCTTCCTCCATTGTTGTTGTTTTGGGTTTTTTTGCCTTTTTTTTTTTTTTTTTTTTTTTGTTGTTGTTGTTTGGTTTTTTTTTTAGTTTTGATTTGGTTTTGGTTTTTGTGGGGGTGGGGTTGTTTTTTTTTTTTGTGACAAATTCTGAATTTTCTGGATTAATGCCCTCCTTTCTTCTCTTTGTGCCTTTGCACAGTTTGGGCTTACAGCCAGCAGCTCAGTTCGCTCTCAGCTTCCCTAATACCTTTTAGTCTCTTGACAGTCTCCAGCAGCCCAGCCATCTGCTGCAGGAGGTCCAGGGCGCAGTGTGTAGAGTGCTGTCCACTGTTGATCCTTGCCTCCAGAGACACGCAGAGGCACTTTCTATACTCCGAGGTCTGCACTGCAGCCTCCCCATCAGCAGCTTCGTCTGGGTGGTGACACCGGACACTCCCGGGATAGTCAATGCAGAGCGTCCAGATTGCGCCCAGCAGCCCCGCAAACTGCCGCCCCGCCCTGGTTCCCGCTCTGTTCGCTGCGCCCCCGGGCGGTGCTCACACACTCCCGGCGGTTCCGTCCCTCCTGCACAGCCCCGTGAGTCCGCGGCTCGCTCAGCAGCACAGCAGCTCCCGGCAAGGCTTATGGGGCTCCTCTGGGGGCTCCTCTGGTGGCTCCTCCGGTGGCTCCGGCCTTTCAGGAGGAAGGCTCCTGCACGCCGCTAGTGCCCCATGCTCCGGTGCTCAAGGCGCCTCTGCGGAGCTGCTCACCTCGGCAAAGCCTTGATACTGGTGACTTGTCCAAGTAAAACAAGCAAGTCTAAACTGGGAACAATTTTTTTCTGTCATGTTTGCCATTATAAAGGCACTGCCTCTGCGTACATTTGGTCTTCACTGCCGTCTCGACATTCCCATTTTTTCCCCAGGAAATTATGCAGTTGGTCGAGGTGGTTATTAAGAAGATACTTCAAAACTGCATCCAGAAGCCTGACTGGGCTCTGGAAACCATAGATGTGTAGACAGAAAGTTTTGCTGTCAAATCTCTTGTGTCTGGCACTGCCCCAAGCAGTGCCCCAAGCTCTGGCAAGTCCTGGTTTCATGCCTGAGAAATACACAGTAATGCACTGCTGCACCTCCTGATCTCTGGGATGTCTTAGACAGAGGACAGCCATTGTCAGGTGCCACCACTGATGAGGAGAAGACATCAAAGAGTTACGGTGGGCAAGGCAAGATGACATGGTGGCCTCCTTTGTTCAGCTTGTCTTCTGTGAACCCTTCAAGCGACAATCTTGCAGGTATCCCAAGGGAAGGCTGACTTATGGTTCAGCTCCTTGCTTTCAGGTTGGCAGCCCAAGTGCACAGCAGTTTCTTTCAGCTTGGCCATATTGCTCAACTGTGCAGTCTGGCTCCCATTCCTGACCCCTGCCATCTCTGGCAGCAGTGCCCTCCCATCAGGAGCAGAACAGAGCTGAAGACAGCTGCTGCAGCCTGCCCACGACCCTTGGCTGTGGTTTGCCGAGAAACTTCGTTTGCCTTGCCACTGATGCTCATGGCTTTCTGTTTTTAGCCTAGTATTGCCCCTAGCAAGTGTGAGCCTTTCCAGGGCTCTCAGGGCCATGTGGTTATCTGGCTGCCTGAGCCCATGTGGCCAAGGGCTGTCACCATCTGGCATATCTCCGAGGCAGCCTCTACCTCTGGGGAAGTTAGCAGTGCCCCCAAGGAGTTTGTTGTCTTCGTAAGCCTCTGCCCTGTGCTTCTTGGGGTGGGCTGAGGGGTGGCCCCATGAAAAAGCCACCCCAGAGACATGCTTCTTGTGGCAGCTCCTCTCAAACATCTGCCTTTCAAGATCTTCAGGTGAAATGCTCCACATAGTATGATTTGGTGAAAGCTAAACTAAGGAACTGTAACTGAACTATGGTTTTTACACCTATTTTCACATCATTCATTTAGTAACACAGCCCTTCAAAAAAGAAAAAAAAATTTCAGTATGTTTTGTGTAATAGCACAGATAATATAATCCAAACAGTCTGAAAGTTACATGTATGTTTGTAACCATTATTCTTCTGAAAATAGCTAGGGCTCTAGCACCAAACCTGGCATTTAAAAATAATTTAATCAAGTATTTAAGCTTATTTAAGGTAATGGTGCAGCATGAATCATTCTGTAAGTATATAAGTAGGAGCATAAAAGCCTTCTTATCTTTGGTTACCATGCCAATGACATCTAGCTATCAGATTACGTCATTTGCTTTGTTTTATAAGCAGGAATGAGTCCTCTATCTGCAATCAGTGCTGTGAGAATTCAATCAACAGGCAGCATTGCGTTCTTCAAGAAAGCACAGATGTCTGAAATAATGGTGCCTGCTGGTACATCCCAGGTCTCCATAAAAAGTGCTATAGCAAGCTTGCTAACTTGGACAAATTTCAAAACCAACAAGCCACCTCCTGAAGACAAAGTTGCTCAGAAAAACAAAGGCATTTTCAACATTGTCATGACTCCTGATCGCATCCCTAAATTTTTCATCCCTTCTCTGGACATTGAGCATAATTCCTTCCAGCAGGAGCCAGAGGAAGACACCATAAAGAATTCTGCAAAGACAGGAGTCTCTGACAAAGTTGTTCAAAAGCGTAGAACAACCAGAAGCAAATCTGAGTCCTTCATCAGGGAAGATGGATTGTGCAAAGGAGAGAGTCTGGACAGAAGAGGGACATTCAGCTTTACAAACCGAATTATTTTCCCTGGAGACCTGGAGAGAGCTGCATATCATTCTGACCCAGAAACCAGGGCTGCCCTCTCTTTGCCTCATCTCTCCAAAATCACGACCCCATATGGGTTCCTTATGCTGGGTGAGAGTCCCAATACCAGGAGAAAGGAGAGTCTCTTTTTTCAGCATGACTCTGAAGAGCTGAAAATCCTCTTGTCCCAGAGGAAGAAGACCAAACCTTTTTTAAGGAGCTCATCCAGCCCTCTCAGTGAACTTCGACAGACTATTAAGTGTGTAAAACCTTCAGTCACCTGTTTTAAGAACAGGCGGGCTGTTTCTTGCGAGGCAGCCTGTGACAGCCAGGGCTCTCCTCTGCATGGCAAGTCAAACTCTGACACAAACCCTGTGAAATGCGAGAAGAAAAGCTTTCAGATGACGATGAAGAGACACCTGGTCAGCATGAAGCGGGTGCGATCCGGCAGTGGGGTAAACTGGCTCTGCTAACCACACGCAGAGTGCGCGCAGCTCATAAGCCCAGTGCAAATTGAAAGAAGACAGTCTTCCACAGCAGTGTGCAAACCTGAGTGTAGAGCTCCTGATAACTGCCAGACAAACAACCAGAAAGAACTTGCTTACGATTGGCAGGTTGAAGGCATATCCTGTTCCCTAAAGTTGTACTCAGCAGCTCTGAATATTTTAAAATGGAAGTAAAGACAGGACTAACTGAAACAGGTCATTTTTCAAAAGGAATGCTGTGTTTTCTGGTCATAATCTGTGAGAAGGAAGGAAATTACATCAAAAGCAACCTACGAAGATAGAAAATGTCTGCATTTAGAGTAGCAATGTTGGTTTCAGACTGATAGCAAACTTTAAAAGAAGAAACATGCTAGCTAGTTGGGTAAAAGCTGTTTTTTCTTTTTTCTAATACTGTCCTGTAAGTGAAAACCAATTAAGAGTTAATTTGTCCCAGGCTGTTTATAGCAGGTAGTTGCAAACAGTCGTTCATAATGTGCTAGCTGAGAGAGGAAGCCAGGTGTCTGCCTTGCTGATGACAGCGAACAGCACTCTATTTTTAACAGATATGCTTATATACCCTTGTAGTTAGTCATGCAATGTAGCTGGAGCTGTGGGGAAACTGATATTATGTGCTTATCTTGTTATTAGTGTCAAAGTATAACGCAGCTGCATTTATAACCTGTCATTGTGCAGTTATAACTAAACCAAATAAAAACACTTTTTCTTTAAAAGCCTTTCTTGTCATTGCTGTTAGCTTTATTTTTTCACAGATTTGTCATTACTTTAAAATTGGAAAGGGAAATAAACAGACAACCATTAATATCTGGTGTCTGCAAGACCTGTTTCTGATCCTATTTGTTAACCTTACTTGTTTCCTGAGGCACTAACAGTCCAGTTCATTAAATGCATCAGTGGAAAAGCCTTCAGTGACAGCTAGAAATGTCCAATGACATCTAAATACTGAGTTGAAAAGTTTTCTCATGTGAAATTATCACCATTTTCAAGCTGTTATTATTGAGCTAAGCAGAATTCACTTGCCACTGTGAGACTTTTCTAGGGTCCTAAGTTGTACAAGAAACAGAGTTATCATGAGATGAAATCTGGTAAAATCCATTAGTTTAGTTTATTGGGATGAAGATACCTAGAATACGGATAAAGTCAGCACTGCCTGCACTAAAAACTTCGCTCTAGCTGACAGGAAAGTACTGCAACATTTGGAATTAAAATGTATATTACACTATTTAATTTACTTGTCTTGCATAATCTGCTGTTGATAATTATAATAGTATCAAGTGACCTTGGCACATGGGAAAGAAATTGCTCTCTAAGGAACTGGAATTCTCCCTGGTTTACAGAAAAGGGACAAATTCTGTGCAGCAAATGCAGCTCAAGTAGACCATGAAACTCATGTTCCAAATAATCAGAAATGAGCTGGCTTTGCTTCTCTGGCTGTACAGCAGCACAGGGGCTGCAGTGTGTGAAATGAAATATGTATGTAAAAATGAGTAAATTCACAGATGGCCAACTCCTGTGACAGCATGCAGTTACTGAACCCTAGGAGAGTTGTCCAGACTCCTTTTATAATTTAAAGTATGATTCATTTCATCTCTTACAGAAGGCATCTAAAACTCATCAGGTGTTTACACAATAGGCTTTGTCCAAACAAATCCCAGTTGAACATCACGACATCCTTGCAGGAAGGCAATGCTTGGGATTTAGCCCTGAGTTCTCAGCTTGGTGTTTTCTGTAAAAGACCATTACTCTGCTCTCAAAGTAGAAACAAATAAGATTTTTTTTTTTTTCTTTTTTTGTGAAAGTATTTTAATAAAAACGTAGTTTGCAGAAATATACTGGACCGGGGAGAATACAAAAGCCCCACTGAAGATATGTTTGCCATTTTACCTTGTCATTTCAACAGATTTGTTTTAAGGGTGACCATAGTTAAAAAGCTTAACATTTAAATGGTTTTGAAAAATACCTGAAGAACAAATGAAGTTGCATTCTGCCAACAGTAATCAACATCAAGTAACCCATGCAGGCCTATGAAAATTCCTGCTTACATTAGCAAATATATCTGGTACACGTTATTTTCCATGGGAAAAATGCTTCCCACAAACTTAGATATTAGAAGCCATTTCATGCATGCAGCTGTGACATATGTAGCTCACCTTGGATACCATCAAAGTCTTAAGGCCCTGTGCAGTGTTATGGTGCATCTTCTGGTTGCACAGCTGGCTACAAACATAGTATGTTTGGTGTATTGTGGCTCTGCCTGGGATTCTGTCATCCTATAGCTTTGTTTTCCTTATTTTCTGTCACACATCCTACAGATATGCAGAGCAGAAGCAAGGTGTGATGTACAACTTTGTTGCTTCTCAGTGTCTCAGAGCGAAATGTGTGTTTGGGGACATGCTGCCAGGGTGTTCTGCTGTTTCACACTGCTGTGCTCCACCTCTACAACACTGAGGAAACAAAACAGTTCAGCAACTTGAAAGCCAATTTCTTTTGCATTTATAATATTCGTTCAAATTGCTTCTCTTTTGTGGCTGCTTTGTAAAGGAATTCTTCTAGAGATCCCCTTTATCTGCGCTTTCTGACATATCACAATGAATTTGAGAGGATGTTGTTAAATCCCAGTTTGATGGCTATCAAAATTTTGGAGTTCTTCCCTGACGGGGGTGAAGAAGAGGAGGAGGTGGGTGAGAGCTATGTCAAACGAGGTGTAGAGATACAGCAGATAAAGTGGTTATTACTCATAATTTTAAGAGACTGGAAAAAGTGAACAGCTATGAGGAGGGAGCCTCTGCTGACACTGATACTGCTCATATCTTGTCAAAAAGGATGTGGTGTATGTTCCTTTCTCTCTGTGGTGATGACCACTGAACTATTACTTTTTAATCCACCCCTTTCTCCTTCTTTCATAGAATCGTAGAACAGTTTGGTTTGGAAAAGACTTTCAAAGGTCATTTAGTCCAATCCCTCTGCAATGAGTAGGGGCATCTTCAACTAGCTCAGGTTGCTCAGGACAACATCCAGCCTGGCCTTGAATGTGTCCAGGGATGGTACATCCACCACACCTTTGGGCAGCCTGTTCCAGTGTTCTGTCACCCTAATTGTTAAAAATTTCTTCCTCGTATCCAGCCTGAATATCCCCTCTTTTAGTTTCAAACCATCACCCCTCATCCTGTCACAACAGGCTCTGCTAAAAAGTCTTTCCCCATCTTTTGTATAGGCCCCTTTTAAGAACTGAAAGGCCACAATAAGGTCTCCCAAGAGTTTTTTTTTCTCCAGGCTGAACAACCTCAACTATCTTAGCCTATAGGAGACAACTGTCTCAGTCTCACAGGAAGATGTCTTATCAGAGCATCCTCTGATAATACTTGTAGCCCTCTCCTGTACCCTCTCCAACTGATCCATTTCTTTACTGTACTGAGGACACTAGAGCTGGATGCAGGACTGCAAGGGGGCCATCTCACAACAGCAGAGGTGCAGACATGCTGGCCACACTTCTTTTGATGCAGCCCAAGCTATGACTGTCCTTCTGGCCTGCAAGTACGCATTGCCAGGCTCATGTCCAATATTTCATCCACCAGTACCCCCAAGTCCTTCTCCTCTGGGGTATGCTCAATCCCTTCATTCCCCTGCCTGTTTTGATAGCAGGGGTTGCACCAACCCAGGTGCAAGACCCTGTACTTGGCCCCATTGAAACTCATGAGGTTTTCATGGGCCCACCTCTCGAGCATGTCCAGGTCATGCTGGATGGCATCCTGTCCCTCAGATGTGTCAACTGCTCCACTCAGCTTGGTGTCATCTGCAAACTTGCTGACAGCACACTCAATTCCCCTGTAGTTTTCTAAGAGGCCAACAGACTTGTCAGCAGACATAGAGCTTGTTATTTGTTTTCATTCTTGTCACTGATAATAATTCTGGAAGGGAGAGGTAATAAGCAGTATTTCATATTTAGGTAACATCCCCAGATATCATGGTCATTGAAACAATGGCATTTGAGACTTTATGCATTCTTGTTTCTCCATGACAGTAGCTTCCCTGTATGAGTGACTGAAATGCTGGAGGGAAAAAAAACCCAAACTAATCACCTAGAAACTATGTCGTTTTTAAAAACAGCCTTGGAATGAGCTTATGAAAAAGGCGTACCCTGAGATATCACACAGCAATAAGAAATTAGATTCAATGACCTATGAGATGCCTTTCAGTTTAGATGCTGGCAATGCATTTGCAAGTTCTTTAGTGTACTCAGGCAAAGCATTCCAGGACATCAGTGTTTATATCCCAATATTTTTCCTAATTTATTGTGTACAAATATCTATTAATGTCAATAAGACTTGTTTAATTCTCAATTGTATCCAAAATGTACTCTGTTACAGCAGTGCTAATGACCATTACCATTTCAGCAAGTGCTTCACAAGAGTATTCAAAAGCTGTTTTTTGTTACTAGGGGAGTCCTTAGAGCAAGGTCATCTCTGGTGTTAGTGTGTGGAGAGGGGTTTTGGTTTGATTAGTCTTTCAAGAAATGAATTAACACAATTTTTAAAGGTTTGATTCTTTGGCTGGTTGGTTGGTTGTTTTTTTTTTCCCCAGCTTGATCTTGTTGAAAAAACTGACTGGGAAGACTGTGGGTCTTGACAAATCAGTACTGTGTTGAAAATTGCTTATGTAATTTTTTTTTTTTGTCTGAAAGCAGGAATGTCATGAAAGCGTGAGCAAATTTTGACTTGGGTTTGTTAGTTGTTCCTTTGGTCAGGTATACTAGCTCACCTTACTCATGATTTCTTTTCAATCTTAGTTTAAAGTTGATCTGGATTTTTTAATTTCTAGCTATATTTCTTTCTGATATTTCATTATAGATCAATGTGTTTTCCTAAACTACCACGTAATATTGGACTCCTATGTTTAAACTGCAATTGCATTTCATCACACACTTCTCTGTATTTTGATAGTGATTGTAATAGTTTTATTCTGCGTATAGGTTGAAAATACATTTGTAAACTACTTTAGGATATTTCAGGAGACAAGTTGGATAAATAAAGGTCATAATAATTATGGTGCGATTCATATTTTATTTTAGCACTTTTTTGTATTGAACAACTGAGATATAGCACAGTGAATCCTTGAAGTAATTATACCACCCAGGCCTCTTTTTCCATGATGATTTTTCTCCTGCTTTCTCTCCATGTGTACTTCTGCTGATACAATCATACACAATGGGTAATATAATGACCTCCATTTATTGTAAGGTATACAGTGTTGTGAAGGCCATGAAATATTTAACACTAATAAACAGGATGATCATTACTTTGATGTATAATGAGAAAGTAAATTAACTAACTGACATTTAAATAAAATATAAATACTTTATGCAGTTTCTATTTACCACATCATGGCAGTAATCCATTTAAAGTCAATGAACAACATAATTGAACGGCTCATGTAATGCAAAGATCTTCTGTGAGTTTTTTTCCCCAGCTATTCACCTGGAAACTCACTTGCAATTTCCTGACAATTTTTAGGCTGCCAGTAAACACGAAAGTAGTATTATAACCCTTATGCAATATTGTCATTGCACAAATTATCAGAAGAGTGCAAACTTGGAATATGCTACTAAGAGGTGGTGCAGTTTACAGATGATTGGAAAATAGAACAATGAAGCAGAGACTGAGACTACATTTTCACTGATGTCCTGTAGCAATTCCAGACTTTGCCAGTAACTGGTATTAGAGGAGATGGAGGAAGGTTTAAGCAAAATTATCTTACCATCTCAGAGAAAGAGAACGATTTTCTCCATAGACAACCAATGTCCCTCACCATGCTCTCTAGCAGGAGTGCCATTGAACGCATTGAGGGAGGACAAATGGAAGAGCCCCCACATTTAAATGAATTAAATACAAGTTTTCATAGTAACAAGCCATCCCTTTTCCAAAAAGTCAAAGAGAAATTTCAACAAACATGAATATTCATCACAGTCTGTAGAAAGGTTTCACAATTAACTCAATGCAGCCAAAACTTTTGCATTCCATGTTCTATCTATTGATCTAATGAATATGTGTTGCATTTAATTCTAAATAACCTTTTCATTCTTTTTTGAAAAAAAGAGTATTCTGAAGATGTTAAGATACCCCATTTGTACTTTAAAAAAATATTCAAGGTTCAAAGTTCAGAAATAAAGAAATAAATGGCAAATAAATAGAAAGGAAATGAACTATTTTTGTGTACATTATTGAAGTTAAGCTAATCAACTGCAATATTACTTGGATTTTCAATTCTTATAGAATTGGAAATTTGAAATCAGTAATTTTCACATCATGGAATTTTTGGGGGATTGAGAACCCCGAGGATTTTATGGGAAGGCAGAATAGCTCTATTTGCATAACACAAACAAATATATTCTAAAGGCCTATAGCAGGGCCAAGAATTTCCTGCCTGTAGACTCTCAAGTTCCTGGCCAATGGTTGTAAAATATGAGAAAAGGTGGTATTATCATTTGCCTTTTATGAATCAGAGACACCAAAGAAATTGGCTAAGATCTGCTCATAAGAGGTTAATATGTTAGTATATTAATCAGTGAATCTTTTACAGTCATTTACAGGGAGAGCACTCTTAACTGCTGCTAGATGTGTACAAAACTGACTAAATAGGTCTGCACTAGTATAATAAACAGCATCTGGGAGTATTAATCTAAATTATTTAAAAACCCATAAATACCTTAGTGCAGTCCCTGGCAGACTTTTGACTTATGTTGACTGGCATCATGCTAAGGAATTTCCTGATATGTTCAACGCTTAGCACAGGCCAAGGAGACAGGTGGATGCAGCAAAATTTGCATGCAGCCACCCTCTTTTCCAAAGCTGACATGGTTTATAAGTGGTGTTTCAGGCCAATCTATTGGCTCTATGCCTGGGGATATCCCTGGGCAGACTTAACTTACTTGCAAAGACATTGCTCCCAAGTCCTGATGGAGCTGTGCAAGTAGATGTGAATGCTTATAAATTCATATGATCTACATATCACTGAACTGGAGGATGCATTACAAAAAGGCATTTTTGAGAGGTGCAAGTGGCATCCATCACTTCAGCATTTCAGGATGATTTCAACATTACTGTTATTCCTCTTATTTCAGTACTTGAAGTTGTGTCAATAAAAGCACATGCACAAAACTTTTATGCTCTTGTTTTCTAGGCATTTATTTCAGAACTGACAGTAACCTCACCAGGGTTGTCTAAAGAGTAAAAATTCATATGATGAACAGCATCACCTTAATTAAGGCTAACTGACATACAGAAATGTTGTAGAAATCAGCATATAAATGTGGAAGAATTATCGACTCCATATGGCATCACAAAATTAATGCTTAAAACAGGGTAGCAGACTCATAATGAATATTATTATTTGATGCGCATATTATCTGCACCTTAGTTGTGTTGGAAATTCTGGATGCAAACTAGCCCCTTTTCCCTACTCACTACTACATACAAAGGAAATGAAGGCTTGTATCCAGAAGTGAAACACGGCATATGCATGTAGGTAATGGGCAGTGTAGATGACTGGCCAGGAGATTTCTCTGTGCTGTAGGCAAACACACATACACTCATTGGGTCACACAGGGAACCTTAAAATTAGTTTGAATCTTCAGCATTTAGTATCAAGTGGTGAGGCCAGAAATGGGCAATGGAAAGATCAGGAGATGTTCCTTTTTCTGTCTAATCAAGACAAAATGCTTCATGGGTGAGTCTGGACTTTTTTAATATTTATAGCCATCAAAAAAATACAGCCAAAAGAGTAATTAATTTTGAGTGCAGAGTGCTTGACAACTGTTAATGTGTTTTTATCATGCCTTTTTTTTTTGTTCATGGTTTTTCTTGATTTTTGTTGTTGTTGCTGTTTTCCCATGAACATAGAGGCTTAACTGATAAATCACAAAAGGGTTCGCAGTTACATTTTATAGTCAAGACAGAGAAGGAAGCTGAGGGGAACTTTTATTTAAAGTCTAAGTTTCCACCTGTATTTTTCTCTCACCAGTAGGTACAGAGAAAGCATAAGGAAACTGCATGCACAGATCAGCTTTGTGCCTCAAGTTGTGTGAGATGATTGTGACCATCTCTTTGAATACTCAAAATATTCTGGATCATACATTAAAAGTTAACAAACTGACAAAGTAAGCATTTTAAGTTGTTGCAATGAGTACTATAGACAATATGGCTAATAATTGCCAGTGGTAAGCCAAAGGTATTACTCCTTTCTGGTTTATTCTTGGCAGTATAGTTACTTTTTTCCTTATTTCTTATGTAGTAAAACGTAGATCCATTAATACAGAACAGAACAATGGCAAATTATTAGACTTGTGCAGTCAGTTACAAGCAGAATCAATTTTTTCTGTATAGTTGCATGCATATATATGTGATTTTCCTACCTGCTGAAATCTGCATGGCACATATCACTGTGCCAGGCAGAGACCTGCTTGCTGAACAGGACATTCAAACAGTTCACTGCTTCAGTGTTCCCAGGCGTCAAACATGTTGCTTCAAGGCAGCCTCCCATTTCAACTGTACAAGTGACAGAATACCGAAAGAACATTTAGATGTGTGGGAATCCTGTGATAACAAAATTTAAGCTAATGCAAGCTACCAGCTGTTTTCACGAATGGATATTGAGTAACCAGAAACTGAAAATCTAGCTTAGAATGGCAGCAAGGAAAAACACAGGTCCTTCTGAATGGGTTTCTGTGCGAGTCACCACAAATACAGCTGGAAAGACAAGACTCGCTTTATCTTACTTAAAATATTTGCAGTGTAGATATGCCCACACTTGAGCTGGGTCACCTTGGATTTCCCTTATAAACAAAGGAGAGAAATGGAAACTTTCTGGATCAGATCTCATCTGATCTACCTGGAATGTCTTCTATTAAGTGAGATGAATACTGTACTAGGAATAGCTATATTAATAAACTTTAATAAAAAGGGAAATCCAGAGGAACATCTTCATTTCAACAATAGAAATCCACACTAAGGACAGGCATCACTTGCATGTTAATGCTGCTGTTACTTCAAAGGAATCAAAGAAAGCTATAATAGACAACCACTTACAGCCACATGATGAAGAACTTAATGGTGAAAACTACATGTTTTCTAGTCTTGAATTTCAGATGCTTGCCCATGTAACATGGCATGAGATCATCACAGATGGCAGCATTTCTTCTATACAGTGAATTTTTCTGCTTCAAATATGTGCAGTTCAGACTTGAATTAGTGCTTGACACAACAATGTTGGCAATAAAAGAGGACTTTCATGAATGAAGCTGTGTGTTGGTCGCACAAATTACTCTAATTTATATATGTGAGGTACAAATCTTAAGCTGAAAATAGGAAAGCTCTTATCTACACCAGACAGCTAAATAGATGGTGATGTGGAAGTAATTATGTGGAGTACAAACCCCTATAATAACAGGAGAACACAATGAAGCTGCTTTTTACAGCATCTAATTAAGGAAAACAGTATGAATCCTTGGGTCCCTCAAAAAAACTTGACCCAACGATTAAAAAAGCCTTATTTTAGCATTACAGACAGATTTTAGACTACAAAGTAAACCTTTCCTACAGGAGGGATGTGTCATGCAAGCTACCCTTTGACTTCTTACACCAGAGGAACTCCTGGGGAAGTATATAAGTCCCTCTCATCATACATATCACTAAACTTCTAGGAAGCATGAAGCATAAGATCTGAGAAGATAGCCAGGACTAGATACTTTGGTTGTAGCTACTCAACAAGTCTGTACTAGGGAACAGGCTAATGCAGGACAGAAGTGACCCATTCAATGCCACAGTAACCTTTTACCTTGTAGAAAACAAGAGAAGTTTGATTGACATCACATGGGTTGTTTGCTTATGAATCTTTTGCCTGTCATTATGCTCTCCCTCTGATGGATTATTCCATTAAGTGGGCCAGAAATAGCATTGACGTCACAAGTCACATCTGCCACTACACTCATCTGACCATCTAGCATCTACTATTTTCAGGTCAGAAGGAAACCCAAAAACATGCTCGTGTTACACAAAGCATTGCCAGCTATTTTCTTCATCTTCAAGTTCTTTTTCAAAAATGTAGTGAAACAGGATGCACAAAAAACATCAATAGCTTCTGTCAACTCAATGGAGAAATCAAGGAGGAAGTTCACAGATTGCTAATCTGAAAGGAAAAGCTTTCAAAGCTTTTAGCACAGACCTCCTACAAACTCAGAGCTCACACCATGGCATTGTCACTGCCTGTACTAGTGCAGAATGGCAAGCAGCAGGCACACAAGCTAGATGTGGATGGATGACAACAGCTAAAATCTGAAGCAGAACAATTGTCCAGATGGTAACCAAACAACGGAAGGAAAAATATAGATTAGGCAGAGTTAAAAAGCCATTTATTTCAGAACAGTTCACTTGAAAGAGTAGAAAACCTGTAATTCAATGAAAAGATAAAATGTTAACTGCTTTTTAAGTGTCCTGAAGGGAAGAAGTTACATGTGGAAGGTATATGACCATTATAGTACATATATGCATAGTATATACATATAGTCTGTATATGACCATTATAGTCAGGTTGAAAAGCTTCTTACCTTGGGGTTTACATGGGCAACTTGGACTTCTTTAAGACCAAGATATTTTGTACAAATTCAAGCAATAATGATGTTACTATCACATTAATGCTTTCAAGTCAGAGAAAGGACTCCATTGCTCTCCATATGTTGCAGAACTGGAGTTTATTAGTAGAGGGCACAGCTCAAGCATGCTGTGATAGTACAAGGCAGAAGCTCTTCTACATGATCCATCTTCACTTATTTATTTCTCTACTGTTCTCTTGGGTTTTCTTCTCTTTAACATACTGTAGCCACTATCATTATGCTTCTTTAAGACAAACTTTAAACCGCATTCAGTATTGCCACCTGCTACTAGGTAGTGCTGGATGTACCACTCATACTTTCTTCTACCCTGTACTATCTCCAATACACCCTGGTTAATACTCTAGCTGTAGGTGAAGCCATATCTAAAGAATGGGACTATCCAAAGTTCTTAAAATCTGGTGATTTTGAATATATTTGACACCAGATATATTCACCACACCTTGTGTAGATTTTTTAGTACCCACAAAGAGGCACAAAGAAGAAAAAGAACACTCAATAAAGCAGGAAAGTGATGTGAGCTTGAAATCGTTAGAAGTTTGCAAAGTATATATTAATGTCCTACTTTTATTTTACAACAATTCTTCAGATCTTTTTTAATTCTTTGCAATCATACCCACTCTGACAACATCCTTTGGCAATACTTGCTTCACAAGAGACAGCCATTTCAATGCTCTTTGTGCTGACCTTGCCGCAGCCTTACACATAGCTAGTAGGCCATGATTAGAAATTGTAATTTTGTTATTCTAAACCTTCTCTTTTGTGTCCTTTTCTGTAGAATGATATCCTAAATTAGTTTAATTGGGTTGTTTTCCTTTTTGTAGGAAATACAGTATTTTCAAGTCAGTTAATATTTCCTCATTAAATGGGAATCTCTATGGTCTTCACCTTACTGACACATTGCAGGAAATAATTCATTATAGTTTTACCTCACTCTATTGGGTCATATAACTATCCTGACTTCTTAAAAGTAAAGTTACTAGAACACTGATGAAAACTAATGTTTTAATTTATATCCAAGGTCACAATCATCCAGTTATCGACCTGACAAAAGCACATAGGAGGTTTAAGTAGTTATACAAACTTCTGAAATTAATGATTTGGGTCCTGGAAGTGGAGTATTTGGAACAAGCTTCCAAAGATCTCTTCCAAATCTGGTATTTTGTGTTTAATTCTATAAAAACTAATCATTTAGTGTTTAAAAAATACCCAGAAAACAAAAAAAAATACCCAAACCAAAACCAAAACCCAGAGAAACATCTGGCCAGAACTGCCACCTTCAGTATCCTTGGCAGTTGCTCAGATAGCCCAAAGAAGCAGCCATTCTTTATGGGTTTGATTCTATGCTTAATGTCAGTACAAATTATTATATTGCTTGCCTGCCCCTGGCCACTAAACACTTAACTCAGTTACCCCTGTATGGAGTCCTATGTTATGTTTAATTAGCTTCTCGCATGTAGAAATGGCTTAGAAAGACAGATGGTCTAAAATTGTAACAACCTACGTGGAGAAATTACAACTGTATTGTTGCCTACTACTCACATATGAGGCCACCTATAAATGTCAGCATAATTCAAAGCTCACTGCTTATTGTCTGATCTTGACCTATTTTCCAACTATTCTTATTTCCAGCAAATATTCTGTCTTTTGTATGACTAAATGATGAACCTTAGGGTGATAAAACATTTATCTAGAGCAAATGAATGGAAGAGCTTGAACTATACTCCTGCTTGTATTTGATTGTCATGCAAGCTGAAATACAGAAATAAATACGAAGAATGCATAGTTGATGATGTTTGATACAGAGGACTCTATCAGTGTGCTATCTCTTAAGCACACTAAATTTTCTGATGCCAAATCGGAATACTGCAGTTTAAGAGTCTTTTTTTATTAATTGAAGAAAGATTAATTTTGAAGTTGCGCTCACAAGACTACAATAAAGGTGTAGTCCACCTAGAGTGTTTGAGTAAGTTCCTGCTTCCACTTGAAGTATTGTTATATATGCCAGGATACAAAGCATTCCTGCCTGTAAAGTGGTTCTTCACTTAGTAATTAGTTTTATTATCTATTTTCCAATGCTGGCATTCAAATAAATTAGTAATGATGGTGACATTCACAAAACTACTGTGATATCTAGCTGGAATACAATGTCTTATATGGGAAGATTCTGCAGAAAAGCTTTTGGTTTGAATTGCTTAAGTATGAGAGGGATTCCTTATCACAGAATATTTCAACCTGGAAGGGATCATTGAGTCCAACTCCCTGCTCATCACAGGATTACTTGAAACTAAGCCATATGACTAACAACATCCTCCAAACCCTGCTTAAACTCTGGCAGGTTTGGTGACATGACCCCTTCCCTGGGGAACCTGCCAATAACTTGGAAATGTCATGCTCAAAAAGAAAACTTCCTTTTTTTTTTTCCTCCATGTAGATAATCTGAAAACATGACATTTCTCCTAAGGTTCTTTCATTTTGAGAAACTCATGGGAAAAAGTTAAAGAAAAGAAGGAAAAAGAAAAAAATACATTCTGTCATAAAATTCTTATTTTCAGTAATCATCAGTGTGATCCCATTCAGTGCTTCAGTTACTGGCCTTAGGAAAGTGGTGCATTGTTTTACCTAACATTGTACTTTTAAATCACCTTCATATGCTGTTCATTTTTCATTATAAATCACATCTTTATTGATGCTAACTAATATTTTGTCAGGAAATTAATTCAAATAGTAACAAGTAAACTTTATTGGATTATGGCCTCATGAAATACTGAGGTTACAACTATTCTGAGATCACTAATTAAGTCCAAACCTGAGATACCTACTAATTAACTTGCTAAACATATTGAGTCACATGCATTTCTCAGACAGTTTTATTGATTAGAATATCCAGTGGAAATGAATTTTCTCCATTGATCCAGCTTCAAATCTGAAGCAAATAATACTAGTGGCATGAATGATTCACTTGATTTCATTGGTAACATGCAAGTAGCATCTACTATGTGTCTCTGTGTGAGAATTTATTTACAACTGATCCTATTGAAGTCAAGGAAAAGACATTTATATGCCGGAAGTCTTAAAAACACAATGTGTTAGGGTGAGTGATTTTTTTATCAATTGATAAGGCAGTCAAGTGCAGAGAAAATATGGACGTAATCTTCAAATTTCATATCCACCAAACAAAAGATGAATCTGTTCAGAAGGTGACAGTCTTGGGTATGCCTCAAAGAACACTAATGGGGTATATTCATGTTCAGGAGACAGGGGACATACTTCAGGGGAATGTTCTACCCTTCAGCATTCATCAACAAGCCAGAAAGGAGCCCTCAAGTTTAAAAAAATTAGCAGGTCACTAAGTATCTATTTAAAGACAAGGGGGGGAAAAAAAGTAATTTTCACTATTTTTCCCTGGGAAAGGTAGGGGGAACATGGAAGGAAACAGATTAATCTAATGTTTACATCCTTTCTTTTCCCATGCTTTCTGGAGAAAAAGACACAAGCCATCCAAATTACATTTAAATATAACTTTTTTTCTTCCACAAAGACCCCTTGTTTATTAATGCAGTGGTGTGTGAGGGTGTGTGAGAGAGAGGATGGTCAAGAGACTTGTTTTGTCATACACTCCATGGAGCCTTTTTTGTAATACCTTGATTATTAAAGCAGGTCAAGAAATGTGTTGTATTTATTCAGCTGTTTTCATACATACTTTTATAAACCCACTTTTATTCAATTTAATTTAGTTTTGCTTTATTTTTTAAATAAAAATATTAATGAGTTAATCACCAGTGAAGATTAAGCTCTGACTTATTTTTTTTTTTATTTTCTGTTCCCATTTTTACTTCCATAATGCAAGAAATAGAAGCCACATTATTTTAATTTCATTATCCTCTAAGCTCTGTGTGGGTGGATCTTAATGAGTTGGCAGGGAAAAAACAGTCACAGATGTACTTAGCAAGAGAGTAAGTATATTAAAATAGTTAGAAAAAAAAGGAAGCTTTCTTTTTGAAAGTATTTGGAAGTGTTATAAATGGTAAAGGAAACTAAGAGACAGGAAAAAGGAACATCAAACTTAAGTAAGTCAATAAACAAATAATAAATTTCTTTTTCTTCCTAAAGGGATGATAGTTGTGTCCATATGATCCTCTACCATTGCTGGTTAGCTATAGTCTATCTTCTGCAGATGTATATTTTTTCAGATTAACAGGGAGTTCATGAGTATAGTGTTACTTTTCACAGAATATTGCTGTTAGGATTTCTTTGGTCACTGATCCTTCTCCTGAGCAAGTTTTGGTACCATTAATATAGCAGACACATCAGACTCTGCTGATGTTTGAAAGACATACAAGCAGTGTTTAACAGTGCTCCCCTGAAAATCAGACTTTGTCTTCTCTTATCCAGGATAGAAGGAAAATGCACTATCACTGTCAATTGCATGATCACTTGTATCCAGTGTCCTTTTATATTTCAGAGAGTTTAGGAATAAGGTATCCCAGAATGCACGGAGTGATAGTTTTGTCAGAATTGACAAAAGCAGTTATTCTGCATCCTGACCAGTTAGAGTGAGTTTGAAATAAATTCAATTACAACCCATACCATACAGAGAAATGCAAGAAAATCCTGTAGCTTTTGGGAACCTTCTGAGAATAACGTGAATAAATTAACAGTCTCAGTAACTAACCAATTTATGTGGCCAGCTGTGAGGTTTTGCCTGCATTTCTCTCAGGTTTCCAGAGTACATTTGCATGCTTATTTAAATTAAAAGTGTCCTACATACACATTCTCTTTTTAATGAATTCCAAAGTGACAAACTCAAATTTCAGTTGGCTGCTTGCATAGGTTCCCCATGTCACTTTGAAGAAGCCTAATTTCTCTGTTCGTGAAATAAGGACACTATTTGCTCCTACCCTACCTGGTCGGGCTGTGTTGGAATGGAGGATTGACTTAGGGCTTTGAAAGCATTTCATATATTAGGGACCTCACATTAGTCTAAGTGCTGCTACAATAGGAACAACATGGTGCCTTTTTGGATTCTTATGTTTGACTGGCTTTTGGGGATGTGGGTGTTATACTTCTGTTCCATTTCTGAGCTGCTTTATAAAAACCTTCCTTACATTTGCCCATAATTTTCTATTTCAGTTGGATAGATTCTGCTCTGTCCAAGGACCATAAACATAACATAGCACAACACCCTGGAGAATCATTTGTATGTATTTTCAGTGTTTTAGTCTCTGGATATAAACCAACTTGCTGGTGTTACCATACTGTCTTCTGATTGAAGGAGAGACTAATTAAGTTAGTTATATAATTATTATTCTAAAGACTCTCCTTGTATGCCTCATCTGTCTTTATGTTGCTGAAAAAGACATTTTCTGTACATTTTTGCTGCCTGAGCAAATATAAATGTGCTCCTTAGGTCAGCTAACACTGAATACAATTATTCTAAGTTAATGAGTGTAGCAAAAAAGGAGAAAAATAAAAAATCCTGCCAAAATCTACCTACATATAAGCGTATCTCCTAGTCCACTCAATAAGCCATGTGGACTTCTCAGGGTCTCTCTCATTAACCTGAGCAAACCCATTAAGATCTATACAGAGACAGCACATTTGTATTCTCTCTCATTGCAAACTATCCTGGGACAGAAGCACATTAATATCTGTTCAGAAGCAAGGGCTGGATTCTGCTGGGTTTCATGAGGTTTTGTATGAGATGGACTCTTCTCCACCATCTTTAGATATTGCTAAGCTACCTAATCTAAGATAATTGCTCGAAAAACCTCTTTAGACTTGGAAACAAGAGAGAAAAGATAAATAATGTTACTTTTGTGTGTAGCTGTTTTAGAAAACTTAATCAAATAAACCAGTGGAGATGGAAAGACTTAAGGAAAATTAGTCCACTTTACTCCATGAATTAAATACCAACATTTTTTGAGCTAAGCATTGACTGTTTTCCGGCTGTGAATATGGAGTCTTTAACATACAGTGCAATTAAGCAAATGCCTATAGTTTGCTTTGCTAACTCATATATCAAAAGAATTCAATAGTTCTACAGTTCTTTCAGACTGAAGGAAACATCTGGGAATTTCTTTGGGGATCATTTTCCAGGAAGCTGTGATTTGCTGCTGGTGGTGGGGGTTGCATTCTGAAGGGTTCTGTAGGCTTTTTTTTTAATGTTTGGTTTAACCATCAGCTTCTGTTGGCTGTTTTCTAATGAGGAGGTTACTACACCTTTTGTCTTCAACCCACTGAAGACCAGGATGTGTCAAGCTGTTCAACTGGAGGACAAGAGGGAACTCACAGAAATGCACCAGCAGTTACAAGAAGACATTGCAGACCAGGATATCCACTTAAGTTTGTGCAATGAGGCTGGTGATGCACCACCCTGCCATAACCAGCATCAGATAGAACAACTACTGTGGCATATCAGGGGCCTCTTCAAAGACAGAGCTCCTGAGGGACAATGCTGCCATGCAGGCTGAGCAGTGCTTACAGACTGAAGGTCTTTTCTGCCACTAACCTCACCCCACCAGTGGGTAGGTTGGGGGTCCACAAGGGGCTGGGAGGAGGCACAGCTGGGACAGCTGGCCCAAGGGATATTCCATACCATATGACATCACGCTCAGCAATAAAACTAGGGGAAAGGTTAGCAGGGGACCCACTGCTGGGATACTTGCTGGGCATTAGTCAGTTGGTGATGAGCAATTGTTTTCATTTCCATCACTTGTATTTCTTGGGCTTTAGTTATCTTTCTGTTATTTTCCTTTTTATTAACATTTATTATTATTGTTGTTATTACTAGTATAATTATTTTTATTATTTAATTTGAATTCTTAAACAGCTTGTATCTCAACCGACCAGTTTTCTCACTTTTACCCATCCAATTCTTCTTCCTTATCCTGCTGGGGAGTTGAGTACGTGAGCGGCTGTGCGGTGCTTAGATGCTAGCTGGGGTTAAACCACAATGCAAGCTCTGTACGTTGCTTTTATTCTTTTCCTCATTAAAAACCAACAAACAAAAAAAAAAAAAACCAACCAAAAAACCAACAAGAAAAAAACCACACAAACATATGTATTTTTTTCTATTCAGTTTCTGCTGGGTCAGTTGCTCAGGTGAGCAGCTCGAGAGAGGCCGCCTTCAACACCTGAGCGGGGGAAGCTCAGCGTCCAGGAGCC